>JAPZVO010001599.1:0-15843 GCA_029962745.1 Echinometra lucunter | reverse complement strand
GATTAAATAATCAGGATTTCTATGCCACATGTGTGCATTTGAATCCAATATTGTTTTGTCAAAATTAAATATTCAAACGAAAGTTCTGCCTTTTAAATAAACACAAGAATACAAGAAAAAACAACAGCTAACCAGTAATGACATACCTATTAGCAAGCACTATTTTTAAAAAAGGAATTCTTCAATTTCAAGTAGGTTCATTCCATGCCCCCCCTTGTATTGTCTACACAACAGTTCCTATTGAAATTCATGGTAAATTGGTATGTTCTCTGCAAACAACTCCAGCCCCTTCCCCACCTGAGGATTTTTAATTTGGGATGCTGCCATTTTGATCTCTTTCGTGTAACTTTGATTCAAGAAATATCCCTAGATTTTCAAAAGTATAGGAGATGTGAAAGAATTTCTTGTTCAAATAAATGTGTTCTCACCTGTTCATCTATTAGTATTTGCATTCAAAAAGTGACCTTTAGAAAATGGGAAACTTTCAAAATATTTGTCCAGCTCACATTGCATGTACATTTTCATGGGAGCATGGAAGCATGTGATGCCTTTTGATATAATGCATACATGATCTGCCTCCCCTGTCCCCCCATCTCCTCCAAGTATTTGCAAGCAATATTAAAGTATTATTGGAATTACTGATAAATCTATGGGTATATATTCTTACTTGTTTTCAGTTTTTGTGTGAGTGCCCATTCCCCTCCCCCCAGCCATCCCCCCTCCCAAAGTGCCATTTTTCTTGTGCCCACACTTTGAAAGATGCTCTGCTGCCCCTGGCATGCATTTAAACAAAACTCCGGAGGAAGCCACTTGCTTTAATACTACTTGTGTAAGACTGAACCACATATTTGTCTGTGAAATATTTCATATTGCTGATATATTAACTGAGCTTTTATGATCTCTTTCAATTTTTCAGATGAAAAAATTGATAATGCAGCTGACGATGCAATTCCAGAGGATGGTAAGGTAATACCTCAACAACGACTACTTTTCTTAATAATTAAGTAATAGGGGAAGATAATCTACATATTACAGGAAAAAAAATCAAGAATGCTGATGTTGCCACTCTTTTTGGGATCAACAAGAATCATCTGACTTGGAATAATCACACTGATATTATTTTTTCTTTAATCGGCACATAATGAATAAGGTTGGAGGGCTATTCAGGTTGAGACATTTTGTACCTAGGCACACTAAAACTACGACATGTTTATAAAATTTTCATCAAGGGCGTAGGCTGGGGGTGCAATAGGTGCATTTGCACCCCTCACTGAGGCAGGAGAGTTCTGCCCCTGGCAATCAAGAAAGCCAAAAAATAAAAAATATCACTCCCTTTTTTTCTTTTCAACGGCCTCCAAAACAAGGGGGCAGAAGACCTTGTTCTGATTTCCTAAACTTTAGGTCCACCATTGGCATAACTCCCAGGGGATGGGGTATATATGTACATGTACCCACCACCCCACTTTCTCGAATGGAGGTGTGACAAATACTCACACTTTTTATAGAAGAAATAGTATTGTAGAAGGTGGGGGGAAGCAAAGGCGAAAAGGAAAAATAAAAATAAAGGTAAACCAGGAGGTGCTCGCTCGCATTATCAATATTTCAAGCAGCTGCTTAAACTAATATTCTTAAGGAAGGAAATTAACTTGTTTCTTGTCAATCTACCAGATGTTATGCTATTCTTCTTTTCACAAAATATTAGTAATATAACTGCAAAATTGAGACGGCAAGTTGACCTAAAATCATAGATGAATTTTCAGGAGATAATGACCTGTGGCTGTTGGCTTATTCCCATTCTACTTTCTGTGAGAACAGAAGGTGCCTAATTATAAGACTGCATGCATTGTACTAAAAATCAAAAGAAAAGTTAACAATAGACCTGGCCCTTTTTCTGTATTATTATTAAACCAATCCATTTTACTTGCTCATAAAATCTTGTTTGTTAAAAAGGTCTTGATGAGCAATCACATGTATTCCATGCTCTAGAAGATGCCTGAATAGCATTACTTTTTTGCAGTGAAGTATTCTTGAATTCTGCAGGGAAGTCTACATCATAAAATCATCTAGTGTTTCTTTTTTAAATATTTTCTTTTTAAAAATATTTGTCGCTCGCTGTGCTCATTTATAATATCTAAATAAGAATTATTTGGGAAGGCAAACGAATGGGGAATGCAGGGGAGTGACCCAAGACCTTCAAAGGGGACTTGAAACAATCAGTCCTCCTGTTGTTTACGAACAAGCATACACATGCTTTCTTGCAGTCAGGTAAAATAACAAACCATTTTAGCATTTAATATAGTTTATTGGCCTGTGGTATTTGATGATGCAGCAACACTCTTTGCATCTAAAAGTGTGTTTTTCCTTGCTTGCTTCACTTGCTCTTGATGTTGAGAAGCAGTTGTTTTAAACAGCAAACATGGACAAGCAAGATGTATCATACTTCTTTACTTTGTAATCAGGACCTGTTTCCTGATCATTCTTGCATATATAGTGTATACATAAAATCTATGAAAATTCAATAAACAAATAGTGTGTTGTAATTTACCATTACAAGAATCATAGGTCCAAAAGTGTATTTTTATGACAAAATAAAAGTAGTTGATTTTGGCTCACTCGCTTTGTTTGCTTGCAAAATAAAAAAATAGCATGGGGGGGGGGGGGGTAGGGGGTTCGTGTCGATGAGCGGGTTTGCAGACTCAAGTGTGAGCAAAAAACTGAGGCTAAATATGTTGATCATATCCATCATATTCTTCCTCCCCCATCACTCCTCGAAACGGACTTACGCTAATGAGTTCCACCTCCCAAGATGTGCACCTCCCCATGCTCAAACCAGCCTATGCCCTTGCTTTGATGTAGGCACATAACGTTTATATGCAACAGAGGTGTGGGAAGCACCTACATATATGTAGTGTAGACTAGCCTAAGAACATATTTACAGATGGAAAATAGTGGTCCGTGAAGTTGGTGATGAACCCATGCACAACCACTATTCCAAATTTTGTAAATTCTGAATTTGTATGAACTGCATTATTCATCAAATTCTACTTCATGTTTGATTTGTTTTTATTAGGCATACTACTTTACAAGATGAAAGGAAGGAAAACAATTACACCTTCCTGGCATTAAATAAATGTAATGTCAGTTTTCAATGTCTTTATTTGGCATTGAATTTTAGAATCAATTACTTATTATGAGATTAAACAGGTCTAGAAGTCCCTCTTTTTAAGTTCTGTAACAAAATGCTTACTTAGTAAATCATGACTGAAGAAATCCTTCCAACTACCTAATATTGAATCTGTTATTCCCTCTTAGATATTTTCTGCTCCAATAACATTAAGATAATACAATCTCCATCTTATGAAGTGATAGTGAAATACTTTCTTGGCAAGGGAAGACATGGTATCTGTTCTCTTTTACAAACCAACACTTACCCTGAAATACTACATGTCATTGCCTGAAATGAGTATTTTGTACTTAATTGTTAATGGTATCATAAATTATATCACAATGAAACTGATATTTCAAGAATGAAACGTGTGCATGTGATATTTCATTGCAACATAATTGAAACAAAGTGAACATGCTTTGGTTTGCCTTTTCATTACAGAAGAAAGAAATCTTAGTGACGTGTGTGGAATGTGAAGACAATGAAACGTCCTCGTGCTAAAAGAAAACATGAGGGATGGTCTAAAGAAGAAATGATGTGGAGAAAAATCTTTTCAAGGTATAATTTTTCATAATACATCAGGAGAAATGTTTCTGGAGAGTAGAGGGCCATTGCCGCGGTAATTTAATGAAACAAAAAGGAGGAAAAGGAAAAAAGAATAAGAAGAACGAGAGTGAATAGATAAATTAACTCATCTCTTGGTCATAAGGCCCTCTCAGTGCTGCCCCAGCGATATTTGTATACGAGTTATGAAATTTAATTTTGTACAATTTCTTTCAAGAATTTGGAGAAAAATTGAGACAGAAGTATTAAGTCTTTATAATATGCGATAATATATATATATATATATATATGAGAAATGAATTATAAATCAGGGATAGTTTGCCTGGTATAGCGTTCCTAACATAGGTGCACAGCCTGGAAGGAATGGTCTCTTCCTCTTGTAGACGGGGAGTTTTTGTATTATAAGCTAAAACATAAATCTGTCGGAAATTTGAAGTGTGACCCTGGCCTAAGTGGACCATCACAGAGTAATATGTTTGGCCTAATTATATGTTCTGGAGATATATGAACCATACAGTAGCACTTCTGTTGAAAATGATACATAATAGAGTTTTTAAAAATATTTTATCTATCTACTGTTTGTCATTCTAGTTTCCACAGACGATGCTGAAAAAAGATTGTGTCATGTTCAGGACCCAGCCTGAATTTTATAACAGTGGACAAGGTAGGAAGGTAATGCTTACCGGTATTCTCTTCATTCAAGAAATATCTATGCTCCACACAACAAATTTATTTCAAGATTTTGGAGGGGAATTAGAAATGCATCGTGTAGTATGCCTAGGGAGTAGAATTGAAAACTTGGACTAAGCACTCGAATATTACATAACCATCCTAAACTCGCTACCTGTCAATTACTTTAATCACCCTGCACCATCCATGCCTAGTAACCATTTAGATATCTTGATTCTTTCTTCTGTATGTGGGCAGTCATTACATTTAAGTTATGCCCTTTTAAAAGCCCCTTTAATGGGAAAAATGATGTATCTTACAGAAATGCACCATACCCTTGTGCATTTTGGCCAAGATAAGTGCCCAATGATTCTAACCTCTGTCTTTCTAATATGTACATGAACTCATTAGGAAATTTATGAGCCATTCTTGCAATATCTTTATGGTACCTGGTGTGTTATACACAAATCTTCATTAGGTGGTCTCTTGGAAGGTTTCCACATTCAGTCAATTCGATCACATTCGATCAATATGCCATCTTTGACATCGTTGTACAGCCTTTTTTTGTACCAAGTCACACATATCTTCTTTAATATTGTTCCTAGATGTTTATGGTTCTGTGGTTGTCAGTGCACTGCCATCTTTTGCTTCACTAAAGATTTTTAACTCAGAAGTTCCTCTCTTAGGTTCCTCTTAAATGCATTTACAAAATTAATCAATTCTTTTAACTTTGAATAGCCAATTGGCACGTTGCACTCAGGAGACCCTTTTTCTACTGAGACCTCCGTGTTTTCCTCCCAGTTGCTGTGCCATTTGATTGATGACTTGACCACATAGAATGCATGTTCCTTTTCTTTTTCTGTAATATAAATATAGTTTACTCTTCTAAATTTCCTTTGGATAGGTAGCATAAAGCCCTCAGCTTAGACAATCCCATCTCATATATTCAGGCATATACAACCATGTTTGCTACCTTTGAGCTAAGTTTAGGCACGTAGGGCATGAGCGGCCATTTCCTTCTGGACTGGTGCACTCATAGGGAGAGGATGATGGCATAATAAATTGTAACCTCTCATTTTTGGAATGTCAATATCATGTGTTCTTCTCATGTGTAGTGTCCTTTGGTGATGACTTTACTGGAGATGATGCATGTTCATGTTATTTTATCTTATACCTTTTTAGCTCTGTTGTTTATAGATATGTGAATGGGAGGGAAGTGTGTCCATGTAGAGAATGCTTCCCTAATGAAATTTGCTTGTCTCCCTTATCTTTCCTACCTTTATCTGTTATGTTTTACATCGTTTCTTTCATCCGATCCATCTGCATCTTTGCCTTAGAAAAATCCACGCTTCATCAAATTCACTGCAAAGTTGGCTTTAGCTAGCCTATCAAACAGTTCCCAGAAATCAATTTGAAAAGCATTTTAATACCTTTCTTAATGCAGCTAATTATGAAGACTACTGTTCTCTCTATGCAGAATGGAAATAGACCAATAAGGTCAGCTGATGAAACGGCAAAGTTGAAGAAATACTTCCAGAGATACAAGGATGGAGATTAGCTGAAGCTTCAAAGTGAGGTTTGTATATTTACAGGGGAAAAATAAATACGCGAAGATTATTGCATAGCGCAAGTCATGCTGTTCTTCAGAAATTAAACAAGTATGTTTACTTTTCAACATTTCTGCAGTCCATTATAAGCTCATACCTTGTGCTGTATTTATCTGCTAGCTGTTTCAGCATGATACATTTAAGTGTCCATTGTCATGTCCATTGCTATGCCTTTGTTTTAGGACTGTTCTTCTACACATGTTTATCCCAAAATAGGAAAGTAATTTTAATTTAATACCCTAGATTTGCATGGAACATCGGGTGCAGAAATTAAATAATGGGGAAAAATTGGAAGAAAGTTTAAACTCATTTTTGTGGCTCGAGCCACATTCTATAAACTTGACTATTACCTTGTCAGTCTATTTATACATAACTTGACTGTGATATAGTTTTCGGCAATTTGGTCACCTTTTCATGAAATTACATCAATCATCAATTCAGATTGGTCAGCAGACGGTAAGGGCATTCATCTCCAAATTCGTGAAGTCATATTTATTGTTATGTATTCTGACAATGAAATGAAAAAAAAACAATCAAGCATTCTAATTCTTCATTTCACTGAAATTCCTCTCTGCTGCTAAGCCAGAAAGAAGTGACTGGATTAAATTGTCATTTTTCCAGCCAATTCATTTTGTCATTCAAAATTTGTCAAGTGTAGCATTTCCGTTAAATGGAGGATGCAAGCACTTTTTGTGATATTAATTATTGCCACTTTAGTGTTTCAGATATGTAATTATTTTTATCTTTAAAAGAAGTTGTTGTTCACCCTCTGACATGCTATGAGCTTTTGTCACCAAGGGCGTTTCATGAAAGTTGTCAGCTCTGACAAGTTGTCAGACTTTGACAAGTTCATTAAAATCCTTGGTTTTGATTGGCTGAGAAGCACTGCGCAATGACTGTTACTATGGTAAATGTCAGAGTTGACAACTTTCATGAAACGGTCCCCTGATTGTTGTCCATCAGTAGACTTTTTTTATGAGACCAATTTGGATGAATCTCTTATGAAAATGGATGCCAAAAGACAAAATGTATCTTGATGTTTCATGCCCACCTATGATGATACCGCTCCTCCTCCTCCTCCTCCTCCTCCTACTACTACAACTACTAATTAGTAGTACTATACTGCAACGCTTTTTTGGGGGGGGGGGGGTAAAGTTATCATTTAGAAAGACCACCTGTGCACTTTGTAATGCCCACTTAAAATGCACTGTAAATGTGATTATTATTACTTGTAATAATATTTATATAAATAGCAATAACAATTATAATACTAATAATAGCAATTATGATATTCAGTACGATAACATCTCTCAAGTAATTTGCAAATTTGCTACCCCGTCCAAGGCAATTACAATTCACAACTTTGGATATTAAATAATTTTGAAGAAAAAAAAATCTTAAAATTGGATAAGGCCTTTGTTCTACCTGAATGATTCGAAACTTACATCAGTTGAAGTAATAAAAATATCAAGATTGCCAATAATATCTAAATAATTTGAATTCATATTTCTTTTATTTAATCAGGTGGAGCAGAGATCAGAGCATGATCCATCTACCAAGGTTGGATGCTGTGTCATCTCAGACTATGGATTAATATTAAGAGTTTGCTTGCAAAAGCCACGAAGTCCATTCAAACCACAATCTAATGAGTTATTATTTTTCTTGAAAATAAAGAAAATGTTAAATTATGTGTAAAAATGAATGAGATTGCAAGGCTGCCAATTCAAGAATCTCCATACTAAGGATTTACTTAAACTTTCGAAATTCAAACCTTTGAACACATATTCCGATTTCCTTCAAACTTCCTTAACCCATTCCTGACAGAGGTCCACATTTTGTGGTTTGACCTAATAACTTTTGATGCAGAGCCCTAAAAATTATACCAAATACATGAGTAGAAAGAGCAAAAAATTCTACACAACTGTGCCCATTTTGGTTGCGTCAATATTTGTTGTTGATGCTGAAAATTTTTTAAAGGAAAATAAGCATTAAATCCTTAAATTGGCAATGTGATAGAAAGTTTTAAAATCACCATTTTCCCCTGCAAATTGGCCAATTTGTTGACTTCTCATCATAATTTCTGTCAATTCATATTCATTTCAGATACATGACATTATAGAAGGAAAATGTAGCAATAAATAAAAATGTTGGTGTTGCCAATTTGAAGAATAAAAGCTGATCAAATTAGGCCTTAAATAATTCCTGTCACGAATGGGTTAATCACTGGAAGCGCACTGATGTCTGGGTTGCATTCTCCTTTGAAGATCAAGAAAAATAATGAGAATAATAAGATTTTTTTGCTACATTTGGCCATGACTTCGATTATATCCTTTATATGTAATGAACAATATATCATTTGAAAGTGTTTTTTTTTATGTATAAACTGCATATAATAGTGACCTTAATTCAAAATACATGTATTCAAAAGTGCACTTATAGGTATTTTGCAAAAAAACTCAATTATCTTCCTTCCATGTTGAGTTATTGCATACATATTGGATGATACATTTTGAAAATGTCATCTACCATAGCTCTCCAAATGATGATGTGAAGAATGATATTTTGTACTGCCACTTTATGATGAACAAAGATGTATAAACGAAGAGCATTTGGAAGAAGACAAGCAGAAATACACTGTATACATAGGATGAAGAAGATATAAATGTAGAAAAGATTAATAGAGAAAGATGTGAAGAAGTAAGGTAAATATGAATCAACTATTGGTATGTGACAATACTTATTCCAGCATGAATTGTAATTGTAATTCACTGATGAGTCGAAAACAAGTTAATTTGATATGGAACCTTATACAATGGAAACTCAGTATGACGAGGTCCTTGGGACCATCAAAATTACCTCGTTAAAGCAGGAATCTCATATATCAGGGTTGAAAAACAAAATATATAAAGAACTGGGACCAAAATATTACCTTGTTATATCAGGAATATTGTTATTTCAGATCTCTTTATACCGAGTTTCCACTTAACTGTCTAAATAATATACAAAATCGCCATTTTCTGAATCACTTTGATGGATGCATATCCCCATTGGTTACCATATCAACGCTTTATGTCTGACAATTCAAGTTTGGTGTTCTTTTGATACCAATTGTAGATCCTGACAAGAATGGAGGAAGCTATCAAAAATTTGAGTAGAGAAACTGAAATTGGATGCAATGCATTACAAATGCTTACTAAAGTTTTCTTTCAATTTGTTTGAGCCAAGACATAAAACATTAGTAATATCAAATTTATGATACATACATGTACTGTTGATTTTTTTTAAAAGTTAATTTTAGTCATTCCAAGGCATTTACAATGGAGACCTGTTTTCATTTTATCCATTATTTTCTTATGTTGCTGTTGTTGCTATAACACAAATATTTTTTCTACGTTGAATTATACTTTTTTATTGCAAGTAATACAATGCCTCATCATACATAAGAAAGAATTAAACACAGCTCTTAGATGATACAACGTGTCAGTAATCATTTATTGCAAGTACACCGCATTCTCCTTGATCTAGTTTTCATAAACTTCTTCCATACTGTTTACAAGATCTTATGTATTTTGACAGAGGTATAGTGAGAGAAAGAGAAGCAAAAAGACAAATTCTACACTGCTTTTGAACATCAAAATTTCTTAGACAGAGCTCCCAAATCTTAATTGGAAAAAACATCCACCATTGCATTTCATGTCATCCTATTTTCAACCTAAGATTCTACTGACTTGAAAATTAAAAAAAAAAATTACAACCGTGTACTTACTTTGTTACTCTTCATGGTATTAAAATGCAACATTATTACTTATACAAGAATGAAATCCTGGGAGAAATATCCATTCTAATGAAAAGAAATGATCACTAGAAATGTTATTATGCCACATTTTTGTTTGTTTTGTCAAAAAAAACCCATCTAATTTTATTAGTTAAATAGCACAATTTGATGACCTCTGCACCTGCTTGGAGTTGATTTATGAAAATTTAAGCAAGATGCTACAAAAGGAATGACATAAGCATGGGCCACAAATGTGTAACTGATAGGTAAGATTAAGATATTAATTGAAACAATAAAGATTAGTGCAGTAATCAGATAATTCTTACTGATTTAATGAGAATTTACAATTAAATATAAAAAATACCATAACCTCAAATGCATAAGTTATATAGATGAGATGTGTCAGTTAACCCATAGAGGTACAGTGTCTCCTTTAGGAGACGCTTTGGCAGTATCTGTTGGTCCAGAATGCTGGGCATGACACATTATACACGAGTAGAATGAGAAAAATTTGCTGAAAATTTCGAGTCCATTTTCAATGTAGTATGATGTTGCGTTTTCGAATTAGAGTAGCTTAAATGTAACTAATCATTAAAGTCTTTAAATTGGCAACGCAGTGAATATTATATAATCCCTATTTCCGTGTTCAAATTGGCATTTTCCGCTTAAATTTAACAATCATAATTCATTTGGGTTCATGTTATGTCTATATTTTTTTTTTTTTCAAACTATGTAAGAGTGAAAAAAATAATAGTTGTTGCCAATTTGAGGATTGAAGATGATTAAAATTGGACCTCTGAAAAGCTTTGTACTTCTATGGGTTAACTGAAACTAGTATGGTATTTGAAATAATCTTATCATCTTTATTGGCTTTAGTGGTGGTGTTTAGTATCAAATATATGTGTAAGATGTACATTTATGTAAACCAAACATACATGAACATGGTACATAATAGGGAATGAATATGCAGTAACACTAGCTATTCTGAAGCTAAGAAACTTTGGTCAGCTTAAATAAAAGTTTACATAAATATCACTTAATTTGGGAGCAACCACGGTCTACAGAGAAATTAAATCGAAGGAGAGATTTTTTTATTAAATCAGGCATTAGTAGAGTTTATGGCAATGTGTTCTGAAACATTTATTTTACACTTTTTAAAATTTCATTTCAAATGTCTGGCTAAACGATATCATCATGAAATGAGAGTCATATAAAAGTTGAATAAATGCTGCCATGCTGGTACATGTGAGCTTATTAGCATTTACACTCATGACACTGTATTTGATTGTATAACAAGCCAATAGGAAGATTGTGTCTCGCCCACCCGTGGCTAAATAACACGAAAGTTTCCCCAAGTACATCCCTTGCCCTAACCAAGTTTGATGTCACAAGAAAGTCTTGCAGGTCGTAATGTTTGACCTAAAATGACCTTTCACCTTACCATGTGACCTGACAGCACAATAGTATGAATGTACCCCTAGTGCATCTATCACCCAAATTTGGTTGCTATTGCAGCAACATGTGCCAAGTTATGCGTCATAAGAGAGTCTTGCAGGTAAACTTTAACGTTTGAAATAAAATGACATTTGACCTCACCATGTGACCTCTGACAGCACAACATGATGTTGATGGCTATTATATGATAATATACCTCTATGCACTATATAAATTTATTAATGATTGATAAATTGTCTAAAATTAAATTTTAAAAACCTTGAACCACATAACGGGTGTCTCAGAAAAACTGGAAAGGTGGATTTTTACCTTCAGAAAGTAGATTAACTTTTTGCTTTAGTATGTAAAGTATATTCTGCCAAAAAGAATGATATCAAGATCATTAATTTTTTTTTTTCCTCTTTTTTCCCCCTCCAAAGGGATTTTATTGATACATTTTCAACATATATATAATTATACATTTTCAACATAACAATATAAGTAAACTTACAAAGATAACACAAAGTCAATCGGCTTACTTCGAACCATCGGGTGATCGCGTCGGGCCGTGTAATCGCGTAACCCGACCTTTCGTGAAAACAGCCCCCTGATTTACGAAAGGTCGGGTAAATCGTGTGGTAAAAATTTGATTTTTAGCAATTGTGGTCATTGACATAAGACTAATCTTTTACACGAATATTCGTGAGAAAACTACCTTCAAATGACGAAGTATCGGGTAAAAACATAAATTTTGATATTAACCCATTTATGATATGCAAGTACTTCAGTTTCATTATAATTAGGTTCCAATCTGTCGAATTTTTACGTATTAACCCATTCGTGACAGGAATTATTTAAAGCCTAATTTGATCAGCTTTTATTCTTCAAATTGGCAACACCAACATTTTTATTTTATTGCTACATTCTATTTATAAAATGTAATGTATCAGAAATGAATATAAATTGACAGAAATTATTATAAGTCAAAAAGTTGCCAATTTGCAGGGGGAAACAGTGATTTTAAACTTTCTATCACATTGCCAATTTAAGGATTTTAATGCTTATTTTCCTTTAAAAAAATTTCAGCATCTAAAAATGAATACTGATGCAACCAAAATGGGCACAGTTTGTGTAGAATTTTTTGCTCTTTCTGCTCATGTATTTGGTATGATTTTTAGGGCTTTGCATTAAAAGATATTAGGCCAAACCACAAAATGTGGACCTCTGTCACGAACGGGTTAACAGACTTCCATGCAAATGCCAAATATATATCTTTTCTTTACAATCACTGATCATGGCGGGGGGGGGGGGGGGGGTGGCTAATCACGTGCGATGATAAAATTTGGGTGAATGCGTGGGAAGACCTATACCCAGGGGCGTAGACAGCGGGGGGGGGGGGGGGGGGGGATGAGGGGTATGCATCCCCCCACCTCACAAGGTGGGGGGGGGATGACATGTACAATCATCCCCCCCAGGTTTTAGGGAAGGATGTTTGCTTACAATTAAACTGAATTAACATGTTTAGAAATGATAGGAACCGCAATAATAAGAAGAATAACAATTATTATAACAACAACAACAACAATAATATTAATTATAATAATAATAATAATAATTAGTAATGCATTATCATTATTATGTTTATGATAATAATGATAGTTATCATCATCATCATCGTTAATGTGACTGAAATGACGATTACTATCATAACTATATCGATCATTGGGGGTGTGTGGGTGCATGGCCGTACGCAGCGGGGGGGGGGGGACGGGGGGGGGGGGACAGTTTGAAAACTTACATTTTTTACTGAAAATTTTCACAAAATTCAACAAATGTGTTCACCAAATCCTTCAATTTCATTTTCAAAAATGCAAAAGCTTGGTTGCTTCGCTCCCTCACTTTCGAGTTTCTTCAAAATTTTTTTACGCATCTTGCCCCCCAGGAAAAATTTCTGCGTACAGCCCTGTGTGTGTGCGTGTGCGTGTGTTATCTGTATACGAAATTGATCCTCGATTTCTCGTGAACGGCAAATTATCCCCCCCCCCCCCCCAGGTGTAAGAACCTGTCTACGCCACTGCCTATACCAAAGAATTTTTTAAATCAATATCCATAAAGGTATATGGCTTGTAGATGTACGACCTTGATCTTCAAAAGATAATGCACTTTGAAAATCTGATAAATTTAATCAACACAAAACACGTATACATTGCAATTATCTCCTCCACAAACTCTCCACTGCTCCATCCTTTCCCATTCTCTGCCCCCCCCCCCCCTCTCTCTCTCTATCTCTCTCTCGGACACCCTCGAATTTTCAT
This sequence comes from Echinometra lucunter, assembly GCA_029962745.1. Lineage (NCBI taxonomy): Eukaryota > Metazoa > Echinodermata > Echinoidea > Camarodonta > Echinometridae > Echinometra > Echinometra lucunter. The sequence goes on along the minus strand of JAPZVO010001599.1, from coordinate 2,313 downwards.
CAAATAATCTCGCCTGAATTGATTTTTCATCTCTTTCTTCCTGTATCTATCTCTGTCTCTCTTTCCAACCCTTTCCATCTCTCTTGAACACACCCTCTTGGTTGCTTCATTTTTCACCTACCCACATATTAATTTCATAAGAGGGGGCTTCAGTATTTTCTTATTTGTGCATGTATATATGTATTACAATTATCACATTCTTTTAAAAATTGCTGGGGATTACACAATCAATATCAAAGTACACTTGTAGTAAAAAAAAAATGGATTTGCTATGTAATGATTATTTTTCTGCATGGTGATTACAGTAATGTACATGTTAGAATAGGTTCATTCCGATAAAAAAGGAAACTACATCAGCCTTCATTCATCACTTAAAAGTATAATATATTTTTTTTTATATTACTCATAACAATTTTTAAAAATCATATACTCTGTTCACAACTTACAACAAAATAGAATAGACTATAGATTTTACATCACTACCATTCAAATGTTAGTAATTCAAATTGCCAACCTGTAGCAAGGCCCAATGGAATCCTTTTCTACTTTAAATAATACTTGTAAATAAATCCATTAACAGAGCTCATAGTCAGATGTTGTGTACAACTCAGGAAGAATGAGCTATTCCACATCTCTTTAGAAGAAATTAATAAAATTAATTAAAATGCAACTGAAAACAGTAATTTTGAAACTTAAATACTCATTCAATTCAAATTACTAGTACACTGTACTGAATTTATGAATTTTCAAATCCTCAAATGAAACAATAATCTGCTGTAAGAGTTTCAAATAATTTGCACACACCTATGGGGAGGGGTTTAGGTAAAAAAAAAATATTGCAATTATTTGTTTTGTAACTTTGTTTAATGACATTGTAAAAAATTTTGTATGTCAATAATAATCCAAAATTGTTGACTACATATCAATAAATTTGATTTGAATTGAATTGTGGGTTGGGCTACTGCTCCCGTCCCCCCCCCCCCCCCCCCCCCCCCCCCTGCTGCGTACAGGGCCATGACTCCTCACTCATTGAGAGACAGATATCCAAAGCAGGGGTCCAGTGCAATGAAGAGTAGAAGCTGAATTCTTTCTGTTAAAGAAAACAAGATGAGATTGAAAGTTAACTTGAATTAGGATAAATGCAAAGTACATGTACAAATTATGGACAGTAGGAGCACTAAATATTTACCTTTGCAGACCCAGGTTTATAAATCATTTTAGTTTATTTCACAGAACTCAAAATACAATTGAAATTTATACAACAGAAATTTAGAACAATACACACATTGAACAATAAATATTGCAACTTGAAATTTAATAATAAAAACAAACTTGCAAATGAAATGAGAGGAAATCAGAAAACAAAATATAGTTTCTGCTTGTATAGCAAAAATGAACAAGTAAAGCTGAACAATTATTTAGCTTTAACAAGAAATGTTGGTGAGATATTTTGATCCAGGTGCCCATGAAACTCAAGGAAGAAAAATATTCATCATGCCAGACTGATGAAATTTTCAAAGGAGACAATAATAATAATAAAAAAAATGTTACAAATGAATTCAAGAATGGGTGTATTTGCAACCAAGGCTAATGGCCTTGTAAATGATGCTAAACCCTGGCTGAATATTGACATACCTGTACATGTAGCAACCTTATTAAATTCATGCAGAATTCACTTACCTTCCATAACTGGAGTGGTAGACTAACTCATTTCTTGCAGAAACTTTCTTTAGTCTCAGTCAACAAGCAATCATCACCTACATCTCCAACATGATGTGGATGCAGACATAAATGCAGCATTAAGTTTCAACCTAGGCATGTTCAATCTGATGAACAAAGTCAAAACAAATAAATGAATGGGATGCTCTGATCTACCTCTCAAAAAAGAAAATAATTTTTCATCGTACACTGTTGGAGTCTACAGATATATCAACGATCCGTGAAGAAGTAGAAGCAAGATTAAATCAGTGGTGTAACAACCAGGGGCAGGGGAGGGAGGGAAAGAGTGCCCCCTGAAGGATTTCAGCGGGAAAATCCACCAAACCACCCCCCCCAAAAAAAAAAAATGAAAGAAAGGGAAAGGAAGGGAGAAAGGGAAAGAAAGAAGAAAAGGGAGAAAGAAGAAGAATATTGAAAAAAGAGGAAAGGGGGGGGGGGGGGGCAGAGCCAAAATTTCCTGGTAAGTAAATTTAGAATCAGTGGCATAGCTAGGATTTCACTTAAGGGGCAGTAGTCTCTCCCTCCTGCACCCTCCCCCCTATGGAGTGCGCTTTGCACGCTCAGTGTTTTGAATGCTTTGTGTACTACCGCCCC
>JAPZVO010001598.1:0-15852 GCA_029962745.1 Echinometra lucunter | reverse complement strand
TTTTCTTACTTTTTTCTTTTGTCATTCCTATCTTCTTATTTTTCAATCTTTTCTTGTGTTATTCTTTGTTTTCTCATTCTATCTTCTTTTCTATCTTTCCGCATGTTTATTCATCTTTCTATCTTGTTTCTATTTTCCTTATGTTATTCTTTGTTTTATACTATAATTTTCTCTCATTTTCCTATGTTATTATTTGTTTCTACCCTTCTATTATAGTTTTTCTATCATCCTGATATTGCTGTTTGTTTGTTTTTTTACGACCTGCGAAAAATTGATTGAACGCAACCGTGCTTTAAACTAAACGTCTTTCAAAACCGTGATTCTAGGGTGAAAAATGGTCGCTTGAACGCGGCCTTGGTGTATGGGTGCGCATGGCGGGCAATCGACCAATTGATGGTGTAGGGTGTATCGTGCCGTTTCAGATCCCAGATGAATTTCGATAGCTCCTTGCTGTATTGATACCTCTCATGTCGGAAGGATAGGAGATGGTTGCTGTATCTCAACTGGAAGGGGGGCTCCGTAAGGCCGATGTAGATCATCGTTTTGTTTAGGCTAGTAACTTGGGTGTTGTAGATGACGTTAGTCGCCAAGCAGTTCCCTTGGAGGGGGCTGAGGTTCTTGTTCCGGCAGTTGCATGTTCTGCTACTACTCTTTTCTTGTCTTCTTCCATGGATTGCTTGTTGTGAGCCTTGATGATATTGGCAACGTTCGGCATGCAGCTGTAACTGACCTTGAGGGTATTCATGTTAAATATGCGATTCAGTTTTGATTTCTTGGGGAAGTGCTTGTCGAAAAGCTTCAAGAATGTGCCACCGATGTTTGTAGAGACGTTCGTACTGAACGGCGGGTTAAACCAGATAATGTTCCTCTGCCTGTTTTTTCCTTTTCCGCCTAGGTCGATCATTCATGTAGGACAAACGTTCCGGGTACCCGTTGGATTTCAGGGCATCATCGTAGATTGGGGTGGCTTTCCTATTTTAAATTGTCACTACCTGTTAGATAGTCTTCTCTGTGACATTCATCGCTCCGTCATCGCCATGGCAACTGTCTCTTGTGGATGCAGGGTCTTTTCATTGTTGCACAGTTCTTCATCACTTTCCTCACATTCTTGGTAGGATGAAAGTGTGGGGATGAGGTCTACTACCCTAGCACTACAATATTAATGTCCAAGAAGCATTTATTGTTAAAAATAATTTGTACTATGAAGGGTTGAAAAGCCATTTTCTCGGTTCTTTTTTCATGAAGATCTGCCTTAATGTTTCTTTCTAAGGGTTTCCCATCATATTGTGGGTTCATTGTTGATCTGATTGATTGTGGAATCCCCTCTGTTGATATTTCATTGATGTTAGTCTTTATTATGATCTTTGAGATCTAGGCTAAATGATATATTTCTAGTTTAAGTCATTAATCATATCTATGAAACAGTTCTTCATTATGTGAAACTTCTTGTAAACTTTGGGGATTCCTAATTTGCTATAAGAGGAGGAAAGGGCAAAATAGCTGTTTCTACAGTGTATAAAACCAGTTACTGTTATACCATATTTGCAGCATACAGTGTATTATCATACGCAGGGTAAATAATTCTAGGTGTGTTTCCAGAATGCAATCATAATTTCTTGCCTTGGATGAAAAAAATTGTGAAAATGGTTGCTAACAGTGAAAAAAATTGAATCAACAGCCATTCCTATCATATCTTTCAAGAATAGACACAAAATATCAATTAAAACCCTCAAAGAGACCTTAAGTGGGGCCGGTCTCCATGGACAACAGCCAAGAATAGGCTGTATCATCCCACCCAAGTACAAAACATATTGGGTAACTTTAACAACAAGGGGATCCAGGACATCCATATACCAGTTCTAGGGTGGTAGACCCCATCCCAAAACTTCCATCCCATTTAGAAGGAAAGATTTAGTGAGGAAAATGATGAAGACCTGTATAACAAATGACAGTTGCCATGGCGACAGAGGATCGATGAATTTCACAGAGAAGACTTTCTAAAAAGATAGTGACAATTTGAAATATGGTTCGGAAGCACAATATCAAAATGAATACTTTGTTTTGAATATATTTGTCTGGGGTATGAGTAATTTTGCGAAGGCCAAAAATTGATCATCAGTACATATCTAGTGTTATGCAAATAAGGTAATTCTTGAATCATCTTCAATTGACAGGGGAGAATTGATATCATTATGATAGGGACCAAGTTTCACAATACCATTAACTCTTCACCCCCTCACACCTCCTCTTGCTCCCTCTCTATGCTTGTTTGTGTGTTGATGTTACGGTCGTTTGTTCATCTAATAAATTTATTTAGTCAAACACCACTGCATAGCTGTCAACCTTAAAGAACTAATTTCTTTCCATAAAAGCTATTCATAAATTGAACCAGACATGACACTGCTACCCAGACAGCAACATCAGCAACTTGCTGGAGGCTCTCAAGCTCAGAACATCCCTATTTTGTTACTAGAAACACTCGTTGATCAATCTGTTGTTAACTGCAAGGTGCATTATGTTAATAGAAACTTACTTCATTATTAATCAGCTGTTTTCATTTTTGTGATGTCTGTACTCACCACACCATTTTCTTGATGATCAACCATGCAAGAAGTCGTTGTCTTCTTTGTTCACTGCTAGGACAGGAGGCGCATGCAAACGGATTCATGTAATAAATCATGGAAATGCAAGCATCAATTTACACGAACAGAGCTTAGTCACCCCCGACTCATTTCATCCATCATCACAGTAACAGAATAATTTCATATCTCTCTTTGAATTTGAGGTATGGTTGTGCAAAGGACTTTTTGGTAACCCTTCTTCATATTGTTCTAATTCACTCATGCGTGAAGTATGTATCATATGAGTGGTATCAAATGAAAGAAGAGGGTCTAAGTTTTTAAAATATGTATTAGTTATTACTCATAATTTTGATTAAGATATGAATAAACATCATTACATCTCGGTTTCGTTTTTTTCTGGGACACACTGTATATATATATATATATATATATATATGTGTGATCCGAAAAGGGGGGTTTTCGAAGAGGGCCGTTGCAAGACATTGTATACCACTAATTAGGACCAAGCTTTCGGGCACCTGCCCTTCATCAGGATCTGGAATCAATAACATTAACGACAGTACAGTACAGTGCACATATGAAATAACAATAAGTACATCAACAAAAAGAACATAAGTTATGAAACGATAAACATATAGACGGCAGAAATATACAAAATATAAGGTAGAAACGGTAGAAATAAATCGTATCATACTAATCAATATACAAGAATATACAAGAAATGGTCAATTACCTTCCCGATTTTGGTATAAGTATTGGAATTATTGTGTATTATACCAAAATCGGGAAGGTAATTGACCATTTCTTGACCTCAGGGAGATATCTGCCAAATTGCACCCAAAAAAAAACTCGCAGTAGATTGAAAAATAATCGTCGATAAAAATGGGCCAGATTTCATGTTTTATTTCCCCTCCAATTGACACTATTTACAGTTAGGGAGCAGAATTCGTCGCATGAGCGCATAAAGGCCTTTAGCACCAATTTTTTGTCGTCTGCAATTTTCTTTTCGAATTTGAGATTTTCACAGAAATAAAATCTGCAATTAACAAAAAAATTCACAAAAATATTAACTTTTGTATATTTTTGAAAATTAAGGGAGTAATTAGCTCTGCAAAAAGGCCCTTAGTAGTCTTCATCGACAACATTCGGTCAGGAACGCCCTTCACACCCTAATGGCGTCTGCCAAAACTCTACGAGACGTTTAATCGCGTTAGTATTCTAACTTTTGTTTTGCCACTTTAATTTATTTTACATGAAATTGCGATAAATCTTTGTGATCACCCAGGGGAATGTTATGTATACAGAAATGTCTAGTAATTAAAGTAATTTAGCAGTCTGGTAACGAACGCTGTTTCTATAGCGAATAGTGCAGTCCCATTTATTGGATTTTGTGTACGCGAATATCTTGATAATGACATCTATACAGTAATGTTAACACAATAATGTCAGCCATCCTAATACTTTGAACAGTACTGTAAAAACATGAATCATTACCTCTTGAATACCAAATCTTGCTTCAAAATTTCACTTCTTCAGTATGTGATACCAATATGCCCAAGTATTTTTGAATGACAAAAAAATGGTATGATATAAATCCAATTTCAATTATATTTCGTATATTATAGCTTTCAAATGTGATTAGAGAACAATGGAACCTTGCTATTAAGAGGTCAAAATGTTTCAACTGTTGAAATGGGAACTAAATCCAGATAAAACATTAATTGGACATTAATTTTTTTGTTTGTATTCATCATCAAGTCTACAATGATACAAAATAAAAAGTAATGAGAACTGTTTACTTCATTAATGGAAAATAAAATCGTAGTTCATATGGAATGAATTTCAAGTAGGTTTGGATTTATCCGTGTGTAAGAATATACTCAAAGAAAAAGGTTCACCTTTTGTTGTTTCAAGTACGTAGCCCAAATCAAGGGGCTATTATTCATGCCCCCCTCCCCCAAAAAATAAAGTTTAGTGATCGTAAAAATGGGTTTAAAAATTTACACAGTTGCAAAAATTGTTTGGATACAAGTTAATATATGTGGCTTATTCATGTTTATCAGATGAACTTTACAGTATTTTTATGACGTCCATTCTTCTTTGAATGTGTTTGATATAAAGAGGGGAAGAGTGAGAGAGAAAAGAGAGAAAAACAGATAAGAAAAACTGTATTATTTTCAATAGGCTAATGGGGACACAACCAACAAATTATTTTTTTCATACACTCACCAGAATGGATGCAATGTACGTGATACTAATAGGAATGTAGCAAGGACTATTGATTTTAAAAGTCCTGAATAAAACTTTGAAATAGCTGTAATTATGTTTATGTGCTATCATTGAGAGCTGTTCATAAAAAAACATTACAGTAATGCCAATTTAAGACAGTCATAAGCATGAATGCCTACAACAAGAAAGAAATAAATAGCACAAATATCCAAGCTGCAAGCAAAAAAAAAAAAAGAGTGCAAAGGCCTTGCTAAAGACTGTTCAATGCATCATTCAGATGCAGACAGCTTGTACGTGATATATGGATAAGGGCCTTTTTACACCTAATCAAACACGAGCCTGTCATGTTCAATAAGGCCATTGTGTGCGCGTCGACTCGTACAACGCCATAGGCATGATAGGTGAACGCCCTTTCTGCGTAAGTTACATTTGTAGATCAGTTGCGCGCAGCAAAGCCCTTAACAAATGTTCCACATTTTGAAAATGCTATTGATCAAAAAGTGGTTATTTTAGACATAGACTAGTTACCGGGAAAATTTTGGGCTCTGCCCCCCCCCCCCCCCCCCCCCCCCCCCCCCTGATAACAGGTACCTGTTACGCCCCTGAAGCTTTCGGCCATCATCAGGCCTTCATCAGGTCTAAACAGATAAACAGCAAAGAGGAAACGAACAGGGAAGATAATATACAAATAGAAATACTATCAAAATAATATCGAATAATACATAATTGGAATGATACATATAATTAAATATCGAAATAACATATACATGTTTAAGTGAAGAAAATATATTACCGAAATAACACGGAAATGATACTTGATTGACTTTAAGAATATGGTAGTTAAGAAATAATAAGTTAAGAGATAATACATTGAAGATAATTACCGTAGATTGAAATTAGACCAATCAACGGTAATTATCTTCATTGTATTATTTCTCTTTTCCAATTAACACTCAGAAAAAAAGAAAGAAAGAAAATAAACACTTTTTCAAGCGCAGATTTTTCATAGAAGACTTTGATAAAAAAAAAAATCAATGTATTATACATCAGTTTAAAGGAAATCTAATGGTCTTCTTATCTGGTAGGTGAAAAAGAGAAACTTTACACATGAGTGAATACATCCGTTTTCTCTTCCAAGGTACAGAAGTAAAAATTACCCCCCCCCCCAAAAAAAAAAAAAAAAAAAAAATGGCAGTTTGCCATTCGCTGCAAATGCCCTTTCACAACAATGGGTAACAAAAGTTCAAACTAAAACATTGCGAGACTTGGATTAAATAACATAATTGAGCCTTTTTTTTTTCTCTATATTTCTTTCCACATCCCCTCCTCTCTACCTGCATCTCCCCCCCCCCAAAAAAAAAGACAAGAGAGAGAGAGGGGGGGAAGCTTCTGTTACATCCAAATTTAAATGAACGTCAGGAGTAGCCACAAGGGTGATTACATACCCCATATGTGATTTTTGTTATTAATTCATGAATTCATTAATTTATCAATTTATGAGTGTATATGGTTACCCAGTGGTGTAACCTGTGGAATTAAGTGCACCGTAATTTCAGGGAACGCTAATGATGTTTTCAATAGCGTACCCCAAAATGCATTGTCCCTAATCTCCCTGGCATGCCACTTTGGCCATTCTTTGGTCCATTCTTGAATTTGAAGATTGATTTTTCTTTTCATGTGGAACGAACCATACAAACTTTAATGCTTTGTTTGTAATTTCCAGTGCAATATGACAGTGAATTTCAAAGCACTTGACTTAGAAAAAAAAATCACAAATGGTTGTATATTTGAAACTTTTACATTGGTGATTTGGAACAGTTGAATGAATGTGTTCACTCATGCATAAAGCTCATTTTATGTTTAACCACCAGGTTGAAAGACAGTTATAGTTTTCATATTAAGAAATAGATTATAAAGCAAATTTGGGGGAAGTAGTTACCACCTGTGTCTACTCCAGATGTCATTTAAATTTTGGACTTATATGTAACAGAAGCTTCTTCTCTTTTTCTTTATTTTCCCCTTTTTGTTGGGGGGGGGGCTAGAAAGAGATTCAAAGAGCGAAGGCTCATCAATATGTCATTACATTTCGTCCAATAAGGAAGGGCATTTACACATGAATGGCATACTGTCCATTTTTGCAATTTTTACTTTTGTACTTTGGGAGAGAAAAACGGATATGTTCACTCATGCGTTGATTTTCTCTTAATGTGCACCTACCAGATAAAAATACCATTAAATTTTCTTTTATCTGATGTATAATATATTGACTTTTCTCAAAGCCTTCTATGAACAATCAGAATTTGTAAAAGTATTTACTTTTTTGTTGTTGTTGAGTGTTTATATATATATATATATATATATACATACATATATACGAGATCAATAATGAGAGAATAATAGCGTAGCATGAATCAAAGTTCCCCAGAGCTGTCCTACCATTTTTGAAATTTTGCTATTATTCTCTCAATTGATCTCACACGTGTTTATTTCCACGAGAGTTGCCAAAGCTGTTGTATATGTTACCCGATCACAAATATATATATGCCTCACACAATCATACTTTTAAGTGATCTTTCCAGGTTATTTCCTGGGGGTGTTTCACAAAGACTAAGACTGAATCAAATCGCACTTAACTGTGGCAAGCCATTCATGCCACTGTTTGTTTTAATTATCGGCCTTTTATGAGACGTGAAAATCATGGACCCAAAACTGCAGAATTCACTTTTTTCTTCTTCTTCTTCATTAATTAACTATGAAGAAATGTCAGTTCTGCAGATTTGTGACCATGGTGAAAAAATGGCATGAATGGCCAGCCATAGTTAAGTGCGATTTCATTCAATGTTAGTCTTTGTGAAACACCCCCCCCCCCCCCCCCTGTAAGGCACTCTTACGATAAAATAGATCCACCTTTTGCTTGTCTGGATAGATAAGCCTAGCCGTGATCAGAAATTGCTTATGATATTATTAAATATCAAAGATTACATTTTTTCAATATATGTACATGCACCGCCTCCTCCAATCATGCTAAACCCATTCGCTATCTTACATTACAATCATCACTGCTCACTGTCTCTCAAAAGTTAAAACACCAATCTCAATTTGATGTTGCATTCGTGAATTCTATACAATCAGTCTCACACAGTTCCCCTATGTAAGTATCAAACAAATGTCAAGCAAGCGTATAAGATCATTACACTGTGCTAAAATGGACTGAGAGATTTGCCATTTAACTGTTACGGCAAACGTAATGGAGCCAGCGCATCCAAGCCTCTGACTTTATACCATTTTAATGATAACCAATTAATGTAATCTTTCGAACACCTATTAGACGAGTCTTATCTCAAACCAATTAAAACCCTCTTTTCCAAATAGAATCTGCACCTCAGTACCTGTCAAGAGAAATAAATCAAAATTTAATACAAAAAAAAGCTTTCTACTCTCTCAAAATACAACCCCAGATTTATGCCCGGGACGCCAACTTAGGTATTCACAACAATCTAGAAGTCCTCCGAGCTACAAATAGGATGCAAAATTCTAAAAATCATCAATACTAATATCAAACTGTTTCAATACCAAATGGGACAACTGTGTATGAATTTCATTGATAATGGTAACACAATCAGGGACCACTTTCAAATAAATTAATGAAACGCCAATTTGGCTGTACATCGACGGTTTTTACCCAATCCGATTCCTTGCATTTTATGGTTTAACTTTCTACCTAATTCCCCAGATATTTCCTATATGGCACATTTAGCTTTTCCTAGCCTAGCGCCCCTGCATGCCAAATCAATTTTAAGTATAGTCTTGAAATATTTATGGGAGAACTTAAAGGAAAATGCAACCCAGACATCAGTGTGCTCTAAGTGAATAAAGATGACCAAGAAGAGTAAACAGTGAAAGTTTGAGTAAAATCGGACAATCTGTTCAAGAGTTATAAATTTAGAAAGGTTCAGTATATCCCTATTATGGGGATCCTTGAGTTGGCAACTTTGCGGACAACTCTCAATTCATCTTGTACATAATATTACAATAAATGATTTGTACAAAATTTCAAGTCAGGAATCAAAGTATTTCTTCCCAAAATGCTTGCAGAATTGATGAAGCCATGTCATACTCAAGCAATAAATCAAAAGATTATTTTTATTTTTGTTAAAAATAAAGAAAATATTGAATTCTGTGTACAAAATGAATGGAAAGTAAAAGTTGTCCACGATGACATCACAGATACTGCAGAATTGCCAGTTCATGGATCCCAATAATAAGGTTTTACTCAAACTGTTAAAGTTCATAACTCTTGAACAGATTGTCGGATTTTCCTCAAACTTTCATTGTTTACTCTACTTGTTTTTCCTCATTCACTGGAAGCACACTGATGTCTTGGTTGCATTCATTAAAGTGAGTTGTGCATATTAAACCTCGCAGCATCTGTCAAATGTCCTTTTTCACCCATATTCATTTAACAGAAGGGAGGAACAACGCGTCTGTGACTACTTCAGGTACGTAATCATTATGAAGATCATTAGTAGTAGTAGAAGTAGTAGTAGTGGTATCATCAGTGTTATCATTACTATTGTTATTATTATTATTATTATTATTATTATTATTATTGTTATTATTATTATTATTATCATTAGTATTACTACTACTATTATTGTTGTTGTTGTTACATTCGGCAAAGACAAAAAACCCAGCGGTACAGAAAATAGCAGAATATAAAGATATTACATACATGACGGGAAAAGAAGAAGATTAACTGAAATTTAATTCATAATACTGCTATTAGACCAAACAGCGCCATAAAAGCATTAGAGATTATTTCTCATAATGGTATAGTGTAGCCCGTCTTTGAAGGAAACCAAACACCGTACGATAAATTCCTCTTCAGGCACATCTAAGGTGAAGTAAATAATTGTAAGTAATTCATTGCACCGTATGGCATGTGTACACAATTTGTACCATGAAACAGGGCCGGATCCAGAATCTTTCCAATGGGGGGGGGGGGGGTTCGAAATTTCAGGTGTCTGCTTTACCGTAAAAGAAAATGGCTGTAAAGTAAACAAAAAGGTCCTCGGAATAGTTCCAGGTGCCTGTTTTACTAAAAAAAATTGGATGATAAAGAGAAAAAAAAAAGAGCAGTTCGAAAAGGGGGACCGCGGACCCTGATCCGCCCCTGTGTAAGGTAACATGACAGGAAGATGATATACCCCTTTCTTTTGGTATTTCGTAAAGACTTCATATATCGCATGTCATGTGATCAGAACACACTACGCTCGTGCGTTCGAAATCATTTGCATGCACGAATTGAACTGATTTTATATTTCCCTATCTTTCTTTGGTGATATGACTGATGTTTCATTCTTGAGCCAGCTGAAAATGAAATTGTTTATTTCCTGTGGTTGACCAGAGTAAAATTTCCAGTGAATGAATGAAACGCACAGCTTTCCAAAATGTTTAGTACACCTGAGATCAGACCTTTCACAATGACTCATAATATATTTATCGTCAGATTAGTAGCACTGTGACAATTATTAATAAATTAAAGAGCATACAGTACATCAGCGTATTAACATTGTGTTAACACCGGTTGCACTCAGGGGCGGCGCCAGGGTATTATGATAGGTGGGCAAGATGACACATATGTGGGTAAATTTACGTTTTAAATGAAAAACATGGCCGTACGCAGCGGGGGAGGGCAGGGGGGCAGTTGCCCCCCCCCCCCCCAAATTTTGAAAACTTACATTTTTTTACTGAAAGTTTTCACAAAATCCATGAAAAGTGTGCACTAAATCCTTCAATTTCACTTTTTAAAATGCAAAAGCATCCTCGTGACGGGCTCGGTCGCTTCGCTCCCTCGCTTCGAAGCTTCTTCGAAAAAAATTTTTATACGTCTTGCCCCCCCCCCCGGAAAAATTTCTGCGTACGGCCCTGATGGAAAATAAGGGTATTATATAGTTGCATGACCCAGTCCTCTCCTTTCCAATACTCCTCTTTCTTCCTCCTCCTTTTTTCTGCTTCTTCTCCTCTTTTTTTTCACTTTTTATCACTTGAAAAATTCCGCCCCCTCCTTTAGCGCCGCCACTGTTTCCACTGTTGTTTCTTGAGGCAGTCATAACATAAGTACAAAAAGACGGCCTCCGACTCTTCACTGTTCCTGCTTATGTTGTGGCGTCATTTTCGCCCTTCCGAAATATGCAAAATCCGAGTTTTGTTTTACGGATGAATATTAAAAATTTACTGACTGAAACATAATGAGCATTAATTTAATGTTGCCGGTGAGTCCGTTTTTTTTTTTTTTTTTTTTTTTTTTTAAGAAACACATCTGATCATCGGCTTTTGTTACAAATTCTTTTTCTTTCTTTTAGAAATAAAATACGAAACTAAAATATGTGCTTTAAAGGGAGAGGAAAATGAGAATAATGATACACAACACAGTTTTAAAAGTCAGCATAAAAGTTTAAGAGATAAATTGATTGATCTAAGTGTCGAGAATTATATTTGAAGGTGAGGATGGCCTGTTTAAAGGGCTAGGGCGTGGCTTATATCTGACAAAATGTGCATACCCCGTTCAAACACACTTTTATCAACAAGGCATAATTTCCAAACCTCATTCCAAGACCATTTTAGAGCTTACGTAATTCGTCTCGGTGCACATGAGAAATCAAACTTCTAGAGGTTCTTTTTAAGTTTTTATACTTCGGTTAAACATTTTTTTATGCTAGAATCCAAATCAATATCTCAATCGAGGGGGACATGGTGCAAAAATGAAAATACTGTAAACGTACCATATATTTTCGAAGAAAGTTGAGTGATGAAATGTTGTTACTCGATAGATAATGACATATATTATCAAAATAATTCTGCAAAAGAGTGAAAAAATGATTTTTAACGCCCTTGCGCGGTAAGAGCTGCAAGGATATTGTAAGACTGCAAATAAGAAAGGGTATTCCGTTTGTCATATAATACCACCCTGTGCTCAAATATGTTTTGAGCTTATTTCGTCAAAAATATAGGATTGGTTTAACGGCTGCCTAATGAAGTTTGGGGTTATTTTTTGGAGTTGGGTTTTCGTTAAAGATTAGTTATTAGAATTTGCTTTTGCACATGATTAGTTATATGAATTTTTATTTCCTTGGTTTTTTTTTTCAAATGTTATATGAATTGTTACTTCCTTGTTATTTTTTTTTCAATATTTTTCTTATAATTTTTACCAATGCATCCTTCATTATCAGGCTGCAATGTACTCCGCGATGTCTACTTCATCGGTTTAGCCGAAAGAATTGGATCTGAGTGGCACAGCCTCGGAATCAGACTAGGGTTCTCCCGCCCAGAACTTGAGCGCATCACCGAGGAGAAGAGAGATGTCGAACACAGAACCCTCACCATACTTCAACGATGGCGGGATAGATCAACAGAAAGTGAGAGAATGAAAGTCCAGGAGCTTTGTGAGGCATTGGCAGGTTGCAAGAGAGTCGATCTGTCGGATCGTGTGAGATCTGATGCCACTTCCGTTCAGAAATCTAGAAATCCTTCTAGTAGGAATAGAAGTCGGGCTCGATGTTCTTTACTTTAACCTTAAGGTATCTTACATGCAGGGTGACCAGACGTCCCTGATTTTAAGGGACAGTCCGTTTTTGATCCATTTGTCCCACGTCACGACCCTCCCCGGGCCGCCGTTTTGTCACGTATTTCAAACTTACTGTTGAAATAATGGAATATTTAGCCAAAGTATAGATACATAAAATGCTCATGCAGAAGTAGAAAAATTTCCCTTTTTTTTTTATTTTGCTCGTTCTCTTCGCTTGCTCGTTACGTTTTGATTATTCACTACCTGCAAAAACATAATACCCCTTCCTGCTTTTGTACTTCACTAGTAGCAGAAATACGCGAAATACAATATTTCACTAAACAAAGACCCATGAGCTGGGGTATTAACTTCAATCAAGATCCATGTGTATGGTTTGACATCTGCAGCTCCTATTAGAACGATTTCACAATTTTGAAAGTGATCCTTGATTTTCTTTATCAGAAAAGGTGGGGACGAAATATCTGAAAGCCACCGAAGTCTGTAAGATCACTGTGAGTACCAACTTTAGTATCTCTTTCTCAAGAGGAGGCCACCCGTTGAATGGTAAAGCAAAAAGTGAAGTAATCAGCTAGAATTTTTGCACCCTTTCCCTCTTCTGTTGATGTAGGCCTACTTCTGTGAAAGTTTTGATCTGCACCTTGGAACTATAAGTGCCCGGGGGTGTTTCATAAAGCTATTCGTAAAGTTGCGCATGACTTTACGAACGACTTGAATATAAGATGCCAAATGGGATGCCCAAAATATTTTCCCGACATTTTAACAAAATGTGACTGCATTTCCCATACTCTCGATTAAATTGTGGCAAAAAATACAATTTGCAATAAAAATGTTTGTAAACAATAATAATATTAATCTAAACCTGCAAATTCCATATTTAGCTGATGCGATTTATGATGTTAAAGCATCACATTTGGCTTGTCATATTAAAGTCGTTCGTAGAGTCATTCGTAACTTTACGAACAGCTTTATGACCCCCCCCCCCCCCCATGTGTTTTCTGTCAACCAACCTATAGAAGTATGTTGAAAATATCATTTTTTTATATCCTTACCAAAACCCAGAATACTGGCTTAAATTGCAACACGACGGAGTCCGGTGTTCTTTTCATATCTACAAAATTAAGAAGAAATTAGAATCGACCCCCTTTCTCTAATTTAATCACCCTTCCCACAGTGGGATTCCGCTGAAAAGTGTTGGTTGGCGTCAACTTTTAGTCGGACGCCAGTGAAGATGATTCTCATAATTTTTGCTCGCTCGCAATTTTACTATTGTGCCTTGTGCTATGAAGCCGAGACCTAACAAAGTCCTGTATTTCAGTATCGAAAATCTGTCACCCTGCTTACATGCCTACCTAGTCCATCGCCCTCAGCTATAACCTAATGCTGAAACCGAAACGAGTTCTTTTCAGTCATGCTAAAGAGACAAGAGAGTGTGCATGACCGTAGTGCGACATCTAAAGTTTTTAAATGCCTGGCACAGCACGTTTTTCCAAGTGAACAAAAATAGACTTGCTTTGCAGTTCAGTATTGCTGTCGGAGCTAATTAAAAGCACACTTCTCTCAAAAAGACATATTTCTCGATCGTAATTATTGTTATGTATGTAATCATGACGTTATTCTATCAGAAATTCAGTCAATTTTAAGGAATTTATGCTGTTTTGCTGCACACCATGAATACATGAATGCGTACCATTAAAGTGATTACACAATGGTTCCAAAAAAAAAAAAAGATATATGATCAAGAATAGAATTCTAAGAACAATAACATTGAAATTTTGATGATTTCCAATCGAAATCAATGCATTTTGGCAAATTATTTGTGGCTTGGTCATGGCTGACCTGAGAATTTGAGTAAATACGATAAACCAGCAGTGACATAAATGTGGGTACCAGATAACGCGCTCTGTAGTTGATCTGCGCGCGCTGTACTCTACAATATGTATTATATCCTACATCATGAAATTCTCTTGCAGGGACTGGCCAGGAATTTTCTCACGTGATATAATATACTTTCACCATGAAGATTGCTTGACGTCAGACCTCCGTATTATGCCAAAGTTTGCTTGATGGATATACATACTGTGTTAGTAAAGTTATGTTGGAAAACTGTGTAAATTAATTCATTCTCCAGTGGACAGTCTACATTATTATAGGTTTAAACAACTTGCCAAGAATTACCTTTTTTCGATGGAAGTTTGATAACTATGGCATAAAAGTCCACTACATTATCATAAGAAACTTAGTGTCTCCATAATCAAAGTTTAGCTTTGTACAAGTCAAACAAATTTTAGTTCTTTTGACAGTTTCCTAATCATTCATTTTTTAGGCGGTAGCCCTTTCAGTTGTTATTTTCAGCCATTTTCACATTTCTAAGTACCACCATTATATGAAAAATGAAAAAAAAAATGACTTACGTTTGATAACCTCACTCAAGGAATTATGATGTTTTCCTATATTTTCTTTATATCTCATCAACTTCAAATGTAAATATCTTATTTTTATAAGTGGATAATCTTGTCGGTATTTTAATCAAAATTTTCATATGTGCATATATATATATATATATATATACATACATACATATTATGATTATGTATTACATCTTTGCCACAGTAAGGGGTATTTTGTGGTCATGGTGGTGGTCGGATATTTGTGTGGAAGAGTTACCTGAATATTGATAGTTGCTTGATGTTTCTTTATCATGCTTATGAGTCGTGCCTAATAGGAAAGTGTTGAAAATAATAGTCTACATAGTCCAACCTTTCTTCGCATTGAGAAACAGGAAGGAATTCGTACTACCATACACAAATAGAATTTTCTTGGTGAGATGAATAATGTCAATTACATTTTATAACAAAAATCATTAAAGGTCTTCCATAATAACTACTGGTTACTTTCAATGGAATGGTTGCATCGACAAACATATTAGGTTCACTTTACTTTATATTTTGTTTATAAACGGCCATGACTCGTGGATTAGGAAGTCAAGTGGTCATAAGAGATTAACAGATTTGTATATACTTATTTCGTATTGAATGATCTTTGGTTTCTTTCTTGATATGGAAAGAATAGTAATGGTGATGATTTCATAGATGTTTATATGTGAGGCAAAGATTGATTGCTTTGTTAAAGGTAGGTAAAGGGTGAATGTATCTTTTTTTCTTGCTACATCTCATTATTTGGCGAAGATGCACACTGAATTTTTATAATGTTCATTTTATTACTTAATTTCTTCTGAAAGGCATGAGCCTATAGTGTCTTTGTTTTGCACGTCTTTATTAATGAGTCAGATATAACCACGTTCTATAATGTAAAAAAACGTAATAGAAAGAACATGCATATCTGTATTTGAGTAGCCTATTGTAGTTTTTTTCTATTTCAACTTCATGATTTGTGTGATTCAAAACTCGTCTTCCCGTAAGCTTATTCTATGTTACGGATATTAGCATTTATTTG
>JAPZVO010001597.1:0-15862 GCA_029962745.1 Echinometra lucunter | reverse complement strand
TAGCCTTAATCTAGTTTCCTTTCAGATATTTACAATAAATTCACTGAAAATTATGGACGGAATGATCTCATATTGATATAAGGGTAACGATATGAGTCTTACATACTATCATTCCAACAGTGGGACATTTTAACAGGATATTCTTCTATAGCTAGGTACCCACTGCTAGGTCGAGTGCACATGGCAAATGTAGATTAATGTCTCGAGTCTTGACAATGGTGCTGCACCAAAACTGTAAATGAGCTTTAATCAATGGCTCCTTACCTCTAGGTCTTGAAGGAAAGGCATCATCTCAATCCAGGAAGGCATCTTCTTACAGAAATG
Source organism: Echinometra lucunter (assembly GCA_029962745.1). Taxonomy (NCBI): domain Eukaryota; kingdom Metazoa; phylum Echinodermata; class Echinoidea; order Camarodonta; family Echinometridae; genus Echinometra; species Echinometra lucunter. The sequence continues at coordinate 15,538 of JAPZVO010001597.1, read as the reverse complement.
ATCCATGAGATAGTACGCCCCCGTCAGGAGGCTCTTCTCGCTGTTCATGCAATCAATGGAGATTCTTGGCAAGCCAAAGGGATTGAAGAATGTTGCCTCAAGGCTTTCTAGTTTCTTGAGGTAGAGATGGAACTCATCACAGGAGTCACTACTGGTGGATGTTGAAGGCTTTGGGATGGCTGTTGAGATTGGGGGTGAAGCAGATGAGGTCAGGGAATCAGATGGCACATTTTCGTTACACCCATGAGTTTGTTGAGGGGGCATTCTTGCACTTTCAGGCTTTTGATCATCTCTATCTTCCACTGGAGGTTGGGTGGCTGTACTGGGGGCCCGTTTACGAGGTTTTCGAGGCTTCTTGGTCTGCCCGAGGGCTTTTTTCTGCTGCTGCTGTATCTCCAGGTGCTGCCGTCTTCGCTGTTCAGAGGAACCTTCATACATGCTCCTTCCTCCCCGTTGCCTGTCTTCTCGGACAGCTAAAAACATGGATAAAAGACAGAAAATAGTCTCAAAAAACTTTTTTAAAAAGCAAAGTGATGATACATGTTATCATTTAGATTTACAGCATTGCACATACCTAAAATATTATCAAATGGTGGGAAAGTTTCTGTATGTTTTGCAAAGTGATACTGGTGGGTTCTAAAATTAAGAACTGATACATTCATATTTTCCTTCTTTTTTTTTTTCTTCGTCTTTGCATTGTCAAAAAATACAAAAATTCACTGGTGAATTATTTTGAAAAAACAAACAAACCAAACAATCATAACTTGAAGAATACATACTGTAAGGCTTACTCCAATCTTTAAAGTGTACCAATCAACCCAAATACATTTTGCTCTGTATAATTAGGAGTTCCATTTCACTATAATACATTAAAAATATGAGCTTACAATATTACAAGTTCAAATATACATATATTTTCAATAAAAAACAACTAGTGAGTCAGAGTACACTAATAGTACACAATACACATGTGAATGAATTAGGGCATTAACGGAATCAAATTCCTGTTTGATTCTGCACACTTGTCTTTTATACATTGTAGGTATTCCTTATACATTGTAGGTATTCCTTATTTCTTCAAACTCCTAGAATACCATAAGGGTTTTTGGGGGGGAAGGGGGTTGGGGGATTATTTTATATGTACTAGCTGTACACAAATTATTTTTGTTCAGGTGACTGAGCAAAGCAAACATCAGTCAAAACAAATTTTGAAAATTTTCTAATTTTCTTATTATTTAAAAGTACATGTCATACACATCATGTGAATTTCAACTGCAGTGAGGCACAGCAATTTACAGCCATTGCCCAAACAAAAATCTAAAATGAATGAAGTGGAAGACTTGATGTAGGTTGGTTCTTGCAACCTAAGCTATCATGTAATGCTAACTTATGCTAACTCATAAGTTTGAAAATGATGAGTCTTTATGTGTAAATGAAGAATGGCAGAAAAGCCACACGGGACTGAATGTGTTAACCGTGAACAATTGACAGTCATGATATACTGTAATATGTAGTGTGCTAAACTTAAAGGGCCCCATCATAGGGCTGTTACCGAACCGCCGAACATGGCACTTCTGAACAGGACCAAACCAAACCAAACTCAAAAGCCAAGTTCAGAAGTTCGGCAGTTTATAATACAGGATCATTGATTCAGCCCTTGGTGAAGACCTTGTACTGAATTAATCATGCTATGTAAATGGGAGATACACCTTTGCTTTATTTAAAAAATTAATACATACATTTATTGGTGGGATTTCTTTTTATTCATCTTCTAAAAGTTTTTCTTAAGTAAAAGATAGAAAAACACTTAATACAGCTTGTGTCTTATTTTTCCTTTGATTCTGATAAATTTCATAATATCTGGCACCATGAATTCTAGTTGTTTTCCCCCAAAATCATGTTAAAAGCTTCAAAATATGCCCAAAGCTACTCACGATTGTAATCGATCGTAAAAAAAGTTGTAATCGATTAACAATCATGATCGATCATAATACTAAATAAATATTTTTAAAAAAATTAAGAATAGAAAAACACTGCTTTATTGATAATTTCTTTTAATATTTTCGTTTCTTTCCTTTGTTTCGATTTTTAAAAAAAAATTCTCTTGTTTTCTATTAATCAGTATATGAAAATTATCTTTCCCTTTCATTCAGAAAATAAAATAAATAACAAAGAATCATGCAATAAATGCATTAACTATTTGTTGTCATACAAAATATATTTATAAGAAACAGTGACTTCCCAATGCATTAAAGATAGAGAGGGTTCTGGTGGTCATTTGTTATCGATGCTCACTCTTATATTTTTTTATACTGTATTGCCGAACCCCGAACCAAAATTCGGAAATATAAGTGCTGAACTCTACTGAACCGAACCGAACCCGAACATGGTGCTAAATTTACAGCCCTACCTCATCATCAAAAATATATTTTTGCTCAGTAAATACAGTACTACATGTAGGGGTTCAGGGCAAGTACATGTACATTTACATCATTCAAATCTTCAGCTTCAAATATTAATAACAATAATAATAGCAATAGTAATACTAATACTAATACTCATAATAGTAAAAGTAATAGTAACAGCATAAAATGACAAAAGTGCTTACAGTAATACCTTAGTCAATGAATAAAATTACTATTACTGTGCACTCTCCACCTCCTTGGGAACATTCCAGCTCTAGTTGAATAAATGAATGAAGAGCTGCAATTAATGCAAATCAATCATTACTTGATTGATTACAAGCTGCCATCAAATCAATCACATTTCTTTACAAGACAGCCAGGCATAGCAAGAGTTCAAAGCTTTTTAAAAACAGGTAATGTGCATCAATTTTTTTTTTTGGGGGGGGGGGGGGGGAATGTAATAAATACTAAAGGCTCTCAACATGTCAGAAAATATGCAGTGTATATCGACAGATTTTTGAAGAGAATTTTATAGTGTACTTTTAACACCAAGTACACTTTTTAACATGTAAGAAGCAAGCAATGTGTATTATACACTTTCTACATGGTAAGAGAATAAGCAGTACACTGTATATAAAACTTTTTTTTGTAAATCAAAGCTCACCTTCCTGCTTCATGCCTGAATCCAGGCACTTTTTGAAGCGACAGGAGGCACAATGTTTACGATTCTGCAAATTGATCACACAATTGCCCACCAAGGCACAAGCTAAACGTTCATTTCTTTTGTTCTGGATGGTCCTCTTGAAGAACCCTTTACAGCTCTCACAAGAATATGTGCCATAATGGTATCCAGAAATTACATCACCACAAATAGGACATTTGCCATCTTTTGGTTTCTTTGCAGTGGCTTTTGAATCTGGTTCTCTAGTACTGGTATTCAATACTGGTGTCAAATTTGATCCATTTTCTAGCAAGCTACACGTATCAGCTTCACTTTTGACAACCACAGTCTGAGTCTTAGTCTCTATCCTCTCGACTGCATTCAAGTGCTCAACAACTCCTGCACTTGGACCTTCTGATGGAACATGATACTTTACTTTTGGTCTCTGGCAAGAAGGCATATCACCCTGTTGTTCCACCTTCGGTTGCTTCAGGTTTATATTTCTCAATGAGCTCTCTTCATTTGTAGTACTGTTTCCGACGTGGGGCAATTTATCAGAGTGATCAGTAGCAAGTGATGAAATCTGATGCATAGAAACAGGACCTTGTGAAGCAAAGAGATCATTGACTGATATGGTGGAAAGATCACCTCCCATTCTTACAAGATCTTGTGGCACTGTGGAATTGCAATAAATTTTCCTTTGTGATTCAAAGGGCTGGTGTACTCTTGTTGAAGTTGTGCCATAGGAATGGCTGAACGAATCTGACAGTGAGGACTTGCTTGACCCCTGGCTATCAAGCCCATCCCAACGCGAATCCAGATCAAACAACATAGTTGAAACCATATTCTCAGATAGCCTTCTAGAAGATGATGGTGAATGAAGCAGTTCATAAGTGTTTTTTTCACAAGCAGTTTCCAAGTACTTTTCTATAAGCTCTTTATCATGCATCTTATCCAACTTGGTTCTCTCCCCAATGGATAATTTAGTGTGATCCTCATAGCGAAGCACATTCTGGACGGAGGGTCTCGCAGACAAAGGATCAAAACCTCTAAGGCATTGTTCTAGAAATGTATTCCCTCTCTGCAACTTCTCTCTAGCCTTTCCCCGCCTATCTACACTCTTCCATTTGACATCTCTTTGGGAATGTTCCTGCTCTCTGTTCCTCTGTGAGTTAGAATGGCGATGCTCATGCACAAGTCCACCAAATGAATTCCTGGCATGGACGGCACTTGGTAAATGATACGAGGTTCCTGTCAACCGATTGTTCTGAAATGCTAGCGAAGAATGCTTGAAGTGTTTCAAACTCCTTTCACCCTGAAAACTTGGGGTGTCCCATACCCTCTTACTAGGAGTTTTGTTGGAGTTGACAACTAGCAATTCCTTTGATGTTTTTGGAGACACTCGACTAGCAGTTAAATTGCCACTTGTCACCTTCCTTCCTCCGCTCAAATCAAGTGCCTCTGATTGCTCACTATAACTGGATTCACTACCTGTGCTTCCTTCGGATGGATTGAATTTCTCTAGCCATCTACGTTTGATAGGGATGCATCTTTCTGCGGACGTGGCAGGACTAGGACATTGTTCTTGCGTGAGACCTCGGTACTCATGACTATACATTATTGGACCTCATCTTGAAGTGCAGAAATAATCACTCCTGCTTGTCAGGTCTGCATCAGTGATCTGGAGAAAGAGTCCACATCCAAGAACATTGATCTGCACACATGAAGAAAATAGAAAACATAAATTATTCAGTTATTTATTCTAAAGGTAGAAATTTGTGAATTTGGGGGAGAACGGCTGTACATTTAAGGCAGCCATTGACACTGTTTTCCTTGGTTGACATGTTAATATGTAAATTTCCTGGCGACACCATATCGATGTACATGTATCTACATGTAACTACTAACTATGTCAGCAAAAATTTTCTGCACCAACAAAAAGTATCACCTGAAATCACTACTGACTGATTGATTGATTGATTGTTATTTATTTTCATTTCAATATGAACGAAATTTACAATGTCAAGCAAAATACAAAATTCAGAAATGAAAAAGGGAACCCACTGGAAGCACAGCTTGTTTCTGTGGGTTCCCTGGAATAAATATAAAATCAATGTAGTCTAATAATAACTGTAATTGAATTAGGATACATAAAATAACAATTTACTAATAATGTCTCTTTCACATATCATACAAACTTTGATATGCTTATACCAACAGGAATAGGATATATATAAATATTATAACAAAAGATGATCCCTTGGCCTTAGTTACATATTACAAAGTCGGGGAAACAAAAGTAGATCTAGACCCTAACTGTTAGTGCAGTGGCGTAACAACCGGGGGGGGGGGGGGGGGGGCAGAGTGCCCCCCCTGCAGGATTTCAGCGGGAAAATCCACCAAACCACCGGGAAAAAATGAAAGAAAGGGAAAGGAAGAAGAGGAAAGGGAAAGAAAGAAGAAGAAAGGAAAAGAAAGGAGAAAGGGAAAGAAAGAAGGAGAAAGGGAAAGGAAGGAGAAAGGAAAGAAAAAAGGAGAAAGGGGAGAAAGAAGAAGAGAAAGAGGGAAAAGAGGGAGAAAAAAAAGAAGAAAGCAAAGTGAAACAAAAGAAATGAGGGAAAATTTAGTACCAAAACCCCGGAGTTTGCGGGGGCTCCCCCACAGTGGCTTTCTCTGTAGACCCCCATCAGGGGCCCTAAGCCAGAACCCTAGGACCCACCCGCTAAGGGCTTCACAGCAAGCAACTCGCGGTGCGGGCTCATCTCCGCATATTCTATTTCTAGACTTGGTTACCGGGAAATTTTCGGCTCTACCCCACCCCCCCCCCCCCACCCGATAACAGGCAGAGAATTACACCACTGATTCTAGACTTAATTACCAGGAAATTTTTGGCTATGCATATGTCCCCCACCCCATATTACAGGCAGAGAGCGTAATAAGAGCGGGAACTGACAGCACAAAAACGCCGGAGCTTCCGCGCTTTGCGCGGGAGGGGGAAACCTCCCCTCCCTGCACCCTCCCCTCTAGGGAGCACTACATTGGCGTAAATTCCAGGGGGTAGGGGGATCTATCACCCCCACTTGGGGAGAGGGGGGATGGTGTGTACAAAACCCCCCCCCCCCCCATGCAGACACACTTTTTAAGGCAGAAAATATATTTCAATTAATCAGTAAGTAAAAATTCTGAATATCTATCATAAACAACCATTATATTTTAGAATTTCTATTTGGAAATGCTATTGAAAACAAAAAAGTGGTTATTTTTGACTCGCTCGCTTCGCTCGCTCGTCAAAATCTTAGGATTTCCATCCGAAAATGCGATTAAAATCGAGGAAAGTGGTTATTTTTTGGGCTCGCTCGCAAAATAGTTATGAAAATGTGTGTGACAGGGACAAAAATCGTTAAAAAAGTTTTTCATCCCCCACTTCTCAAACTGGATTGAGCAGTCCTAGCTACGCCACAGATTCTAGACATGTCACATAGACTAGTTACCGGGAAATTATGGGCTCTGCCCCCCCTGATAACAGGTACCTGTTACGCCCCTGTGTTAGTGTTAAACTAGACCGAAGTGTTCTGTCTCTAACAGTCGTAGGAGTGCCGACCCTACCAAAATACGAGGCTACCGACGACTGTTAGAGACAGAACACTTCGGTCTAGTGTTAAACATACCGTCATGACCGTAACGTTAGATCTAACAGTTAGGGCCTCCGCACACCGAGTCCGGTCCGGGCTACGGTACGGGTTACGGCTAAATGACCGGAACGGAAAACCGTACGGTTGTCAATACGGTATACGGTCCGGTATACGGTTGCCGTGATGCGCACGCATCACGGCTGGCATTTTGCAATGTAACCATAGAAACAAGACTCCTCCTACTGATCTGGTTCAGCAAAGGGAAAAATGATATGGCGGCCGCAAACGAAGAGGCTATGGTGCTTGCTGCTAATTGCAGCAACTAAGAAAGATCCAGGTTTACGAGTTGAATATGTCAAGAGATCGACCATCTAAGGGAAGGTGCACAAGTGGTCAAGTTACTACAGCAAACCAATCTCTGCCGAACATAATTTTTGCTATTTTGGGATGGGATGTATGCCCCGTAAAGAATTTAACCCAAGGATTTTGTCCTTTCTGCAAAAATTAAGGAGTATGCACCTCTCCCCCCAAAATGGTGAGCATTTTTTTTCCACTTGCTAGTATGTGAATTTTAGGACAGTGCCCGCCCCCGTCCTTTATGCACTGCAATCATACCTAAATTACAAAGCAACTTCATATGGCCTTGCACAATTTTTCTTTTGCTAGTCCCTGGATTTTCGGACAGTGACCCCCCCCCCCCCCCCCCCCCCCCCCGGCATATCACTACAGTCACACCTCAATCACAAGGCAACTTCATTTGATCTTTTGCCTGTATCATCTTCAACCTCATCAGCAATGTTCTTTTTTCCTTTGACTAGTCTTTTTTTTTTTGACAGAGCCCCCCCCCCCCCTCCCATCAATTGTAAAGCAACTTCATATAATCTTGGGCCAAAATCATCATCCTCGACCTCATCATCATCATCAACACTATCTTTCTTTTTTTTTTTTTTTTTTTTTTTTTTTTTTTTTTTTTTTTTTTTTTTTTTTTTTTGCTTTGGCTAGTCAGTGAATTTTGGACAGTGCCCCCTTCCCCTGTATGGCTGTAATCACACCTCCATTACAAGCAACTTCATATTATGATTTTGTGCCCCCATTATCATCCTCATCACAATCACCTACAACAGCAACAACACTAACAAAAGCCACGTCAACATCAGATTTCACTCATAAGGTTAGGAGAAATTGAAAGAGAAAATCATAATTATTTTATTAGTAAAAATATGTGTGACTCTCATTCCAATGCAGCAACAGATTAGCAAACATTTCTCCTGGAGGCAGAAAGCTCTTTTATGAATACTCATAATAAGCCTAACATATTGTTTACTGCAGTGGTCAGTAGCACAACACAAATCCGGTTTTCTACTGAAATCTATCCACTTTCCATATTGAAACAAGTCGAATTTCCTTCTATATAGCCTTCTAGTGGAGTCTATACACCTAGCATATTTAAACAAGTAGAAATTGTACCGGTAGAATCCAGTGCAAGACTCTAATGGTTTACCTGTAATGGTTTCTACGAGAATTTCTACCAGGCTAGAAGGCTTTTACAATAGGATGCCCCCCACGCCCCCCCCCAAAAAAAAAATGTGAATAGATTTTCTCAATAATACATAAGAATCAAAGAAACTGACTTAAGGTGAGTAAAGAATTTATATCTTGAAAAACAACATGAAGATAAACAATAACTTCATATAACATGTCATCTCACTAATTGAATCAGAATAGGTGATTACGATAAATACGAATATAAAGGGTGTTCAGCCTTAATTAACGGATTATACTTTCCGACTTGCCTAAATGCTCAATCATATTAATACTTAACATCAATGGAAGGGGCAAATTACTCTTTCTTAGAGAGAGACTCGAGAGGAAAAAAAAGAGCCCAAATCAACAAATGGATCAGTCTATGTTTCAGGATACACTTTGAAAGGCAATATCGCCCAGTCAAACGCTTAAAAAATAATCATTGAGGAATTTCGACTCCGTGGTATCAGCCGCTCTGCATGCTCTGGGATGTGTGGCTGAATACAAATCAGAGTAACAGTGAGCTCCGAAAATGTTGTATTTTAGGCTTACATAAATCATAAAGGACCGAAAGCCATCACTAAATTTTCCTCCCAAAAAACTGCCCTTTGAAGTATGTCTTTTAATGATGTTTGTCATCTAAGAAAGAATGATTGTTCTTTTTATTAATGTTAATCATTTCAGAAATATCCCGGGGAAATATCAGTGAAGGTGATTGATACGCCCAGCCAAATATATGTGCTAAATTTCCCAAACATTGCTATAAAAATGAGGAAGCGGCTCGATACACAATATTTCTCCCTGATTCATTACTATATGCCGTTTCCATGGCAACACGGTTTCCGACATATTCCAAAAATATTTCTTGTACATCTTCACCACAAGCCCTACGTGTTTGCCAAATTTCATGAGCACTGCCAATAAATGAGGCAGTAGTTCGATACGCAAGATTTGCAACAACTGACCGTACACTTATTTCTATACAGTATATCCCCCTTCAAACTTTAATTTAGGTATAATAAATGCTAGATGAGAAGTTTACTCACCCAAATATTTATAATGAAAGTTGAATGATCAACACAAATCAAATATTGATTATTTTTATCTAGTGGAAATATAAGTATGTAGTACTATAATACGAAGAATATTAAAACAATTCAAAGGGGAAAAAGACATATTCTTTGCCATCGGTATTGGGACACTAAGAAGTGATTCCTTTGATAACAAAAATGAGGAAACAAGTTAAATATAATAATCATTTTTACCATTAAATCAAAGGAGATAGTTGTAGGTTCTGTACCCTTATACATGTAATATTACTGGGTTATTTTAAAAGGAACCGTGGGGCCCCTTCAATCCTGGCTACCTTCTTCGCCATTATCAAATTTGGCATACAGATAGCCAGTAATTTTATGTATACATACTTGAAATTGTAAATTGCTGATAGATTTTGCAAACGCATGCAAAATAACATTTACCCTATAAATTCCTTAATCATAACTCTGATTTTGATTTTTCAAAAATGTATAGCAAAGAAATAAAATACATGATTAATTTCTTTATATATTTCATTATGTTCTATAACCCCATCTTATACTTGTATGAAGGACAATCATAGGCTTATTACTAATGCATAAAGGTAAACCTTTCCTCAGTTTCCAACAGATTGTAAACAAAGAACACTTCATAATTTTCCAGAACGGAGAACTCGCATTTGAAAAAGAAAAGAAAAGGAAAAAAAAAAAACATTTGGAAAAGGAAACCTACAAATTATAACTTCGATTTGTTTTTTTTTAATATATATAATGAACTGGACAGCAAAAGTACATAGCATAACTTCACTTCTCTCTACTGTGTTTTGTTACATTTAAAATCCTATGCATTTACTTGTATCAGATATTACTAATGCAAAGCAATGATTAGTATGTAAATATTTCCTCACTTTTCATAGTAGTGTAGTCAAAGAATACTTCATTAATTAGCTTTCCTGAATGGATGACTCACGATACCCTAAAAAGTACAGTATTTACAGTTTGTGCGAGCAAATGTAATTCTGGTTACATGAATGGCTATTGTTCCAATTCTATCATGCGTGAAATGTGAATAAGTTATACTTTACATCACATGTTTACAAAAGGGAAGCAGAGCTCTTTATACATCTCATCAAGGAAATCACTTATTACGGGATAGATCTGAGGGACGCCTGCAATGTATGTCAAGTTTGAAAAAAAGCGACAGAAGTCAGGGGTGGTTCTGCTGCTGAATTTACAGCGAAATATAAATACCGTATGCAGCATACAGTAACTATGTACATTTCAAATCAAGACAGGAAAAAAAAAGCATTTTGGCAAGTGTTGAACTGTGGGGCAAGGTGGTTTTCGTTTTTGTGTCACCCAAAGAAATATAAGAGGTGGCACATACTACTCCAAATTATGTGTCGTTGACTGTCCATCCTTGAAATTAAGTTTCTCATATACAGTCAATTAAAGTTCAGTTACGTTTCAGCAGTAATTGTTAATAGGAAAAATGTTGCGATTCTATCAACAAGCTACAGGATGCCCAGAAGTTCCTAGAAAAATCAATTTGTACACATTTTAGAAATTGGTAATCACCATGTCAATTGTTAACTTGAAAAGGAATACATTGATACAATGACATTTCTGATCATATTTGAAAATTTGTATATTTGATTATCACCTACACAATGGATCGATTAGGCCTGAAAAATTCAAACACTCTACAAACCTCAAACCTTCGTATTCATGTAAGCACTCTCAGAATTCATTTGTGTACCACTAATTTCTTTAGTTTTGTTGAAATCTTTCTCCAGATATCAGACCTGAAATCGGAGTCCGTGTAAACTGCCAGTTATTTATCTTACAGGCAAGGGCTTTTCTCAACTTCTATAACCATGTGTTCCATGACCATGACCTGAAGGGAAAAAAAATAATGAAAGAATATTTCAAGATTGTCAAAACAGTTTAAATAGCATTAAATGCACAAAGCTTCATGGTATAATAATCCAAACTCATATAACTTATAAAACTTATTTTTTCATTCCAGTATTGATATTTCCCAGCAAAACATTATAATGAGTACTATTAACTACAATTTCATTTTCATTTCATTCTCGTTTATCCTAGCTCATGGTGACCTTTTTTGTAAAATATATAAAACAAATGTTTCAAGAATTTAGTAATTCATCATCCATTCCAGTTTAAGTTTAGTAGCATAATTATGTTGTCTATTATAAAAGAACATGATGAATTATTTCAAAACATTCTAACATATGGAGAAACTGTATTGCTCTGTAAACATAAGAAAAGATCTATGAAGACACTCTCTAATGAACAAGAATAATGACCAAACTTTTATGATGAAAATTGATAAGATAATGATTGAAGTTATGGTGGTGAGTGCAGTGGTGTGCTTTGTTAAGTAATGACCAGAAATGTGTTACCTCAGTGTTATCAAAGCTTTCATGCATGAGAAACAAATCTAGAATCTTTGCCTTCATTCCATGGAAATATTCATTAGATATGCTAGGGTCATTATGTAATTCACAAGGATTTATGATCAATCAAAAGTCATAAATTGAACATAAGTACATGAAAAGTAGTCGACTTAGGCACGACTTTATCAATTTTTATGAATCCTATTAAAGTCTTTGTGAAAACACCCCTAGAATGTTGGGATGAATTTAAGTGTGCAAAATTATGATGCATCATACTTACTCTCTGACAAACTCCTGAAGTGCATTCCCATTCCAAAGATTGACTCTGTACTGAGAATGAAAGGATGTAATAGAATGAAAGAAACAGTAATACAAAAAACTCATTACATTTAATGTGATTTCTTAAAAGCTAGAAATTGAAAGCGAATCAACAAAAAATTGCACAGATTACAGAAAATTATTTCAATCACCAACACCATGTGATATGCATGAATGAAAATGCAATTATCGTACACTATACACCGTCCGAATTTCCAATAAAATTAAATACTTTTTTTCAAAAGAAAAACCAGTAGACTACAAAAAAGGTGGGTAGTGTCATGTTCCCCGAATTTTTATGCATGAATCATCTGTAAATTCATCCACCTTAATTGTGCATTCATGGAATTATTTGATATAGATATTATCCATTCATTTTTACTTTAAGGGATTGTGTTTTAGTGACACATAATGTACACTTTAAAAGTGTAAGAATGGGGAACGGTTGAACTTCAAAATATTGAAGAAAAAAAAAAAGAAAAAGAAAAGAGAGACAACATTCAAAGGCTGTTTATTAACTATTCCCAGTAAAGTTATGTCACTCCTGAATGATTACAGATGGGATTTACAGATGGGATTTGTACACAACATGCTGAAATATGAAGGAGTGATGAAACATCAACAAGTAGGTACAGTGTGTGCTGTTCGAACGGTTGTTAAAAATCTTTAAGATATGAACCTACCAACTGTTGTGAGAAAATTTTTATGTAAAACATAATGTGGATCTGATTCAAATAACTGCTGGTACAACCTAATGATTTTAAACAACTGTTCTGACACTGTTTCCTGAAGATTTTGTTCAAACCATGCTGATTTATTATGTTGTGTTGAAAATTTCACAACTTATAAAATATATAAAAAAGACACTCATACATAAAAGTAGAAGAAAAGTTGCTACAAGTCCATGGGAGAAGTAGAAAAAAGTGCGGCATAATGTTTCCCCTTCAGATCAGTCCATATATACCTGCAGGGATCAAAAAACTCCATGGCATAAGCCCACAAACAAGCATGATGACAATTAGAAAACTAATGGAATGTTTTTGACTAAAAGCTTTCATTTCCCACTTGCATGATCCAAGCAAACTGAAATTACTCTGTTCATTTAACTGGTTTCACATGAAATCGCCTCCAAAATTTTGGTGGCGGGGACATAAGGAAGTCTTACTTTTAGGCATACACAGCAATCCAGAGACTGCAGAGCAACAATATCTCAAATTATTACCTTTTAATTATCATCCAGAATGATGTTCTTCAGTCTTCAGATGATCAGATCCCACAAAACTAAGAGTGATGATGGCAGGATTTCCAGTTGCTTGACTACATCATATGTACCGGTGCAAGTAATATTTGTACGAGTTGCATCTGGGAACAATCTGGGCCACAAGTTATGCACCTGTGGAAAAAAAAAAGATGAGAAATGACTGATAGTTTTGAGTTTAACTTGAAGAAAAGGAAGGGATAGACAAGATCCATTGTATCCAAATTATAATATGGACTAGGGTCTATGCCATCATCCCACCCCAGCATAACTCATGAACTATGTGCCTTATATGTACATCATTTTGTCAATTTTTTTTCTAAATCTATGGTTTTGTGTGTGTGTGGGTGGGTGCGTGTGTGTGTGTTTTTTTTTTGGGGGGGGGGGTTGACATTTTGTCTCACTAGTTGAGACTAGGTCTAGGTGAGACATTTTCCATTTTCAACATTTATTTATATAATTATTTTTGAAAATTCCACTGTTTGAAAATTATTCTTACTTTGTGCATTTGTGATATTTACAGGTGAAAATGGAAAAATAAATGAAGTGAAATGAAAATTTAAGAGGCACTTTTCAAAAATTGTATCAAAACATTGAGACTTTCTTAAAAGCACAGCTCTTGAGCATGACCAGCAGAGCCCCCGTTTCACAAAAGGATTATATCAATCGTATATAATCGTAAGCCTTTGTGAGTGAAATGTGACCTAGTTTGACATGGTTCTTAAAAATGGTTAGGCCTATAGAAGATGACACTGTTACGACGGCCTAGATCTAGAGAGATCTAAAGTTAGACTAGAGGGTCTAGATATTTTGTAACTTGTTAGATCCCATGTTGATGATCAGTACTACAGTAGACTAGATCTAGATCTAACTGTTAGTGTTACAAGCTTATCTTGGATTAGCCAGACCCGACGCCGTTTCGCAACAGCGCTGTGTATAGCTAATGGAATTTCAGATAAGCTTATAGAGTACATGTATGTAATGGGCCTAACTTACTTTCCAGTAATATTTCACGTCATCCAGTCATCGACATCGGATCTATCATTAAAGTTGCAAAATATCGACTAGAGGTCTAACGTTAGATCTAGTCTAAATTTAGATCTAACGTTAACTGTTAGTATTAGTATTACTGTGGCAGTGGCAGCTTATCGGGGGCTAGATAGGCTAGTATTATTAGAGCTTGGCCCTAAGACTAAGTTAGGCTAACATAATTCCATTGAGTATTGACTCTAACAACAATGTGAGTCGTTACATAGCATGTCATACTCATAGGCCTAGCATAGCCTATACCGAATTTTCTATCTCAAAATTTCGTCGTTAGCCTCTTCTACAGTACTAGTAGTAGGGTCGGCACTCCTCATTTTAGTGACTGCCGACCTATAAGAGGCTAACGACGAAATTTTGATTTGAGACATTAAATGCGGTCTTAAGGCTACGATTAACTTTAAGATTAACGTTAACTTAAGTCTGCCCCTTCATTATGCAAGACTGGAAGAACACTTCTTCTTCTCTAAGACTAACTAAAGCAGTACAGGCCGTCGTCTGGAGTATTCCCGGACTGTACAACACTTAATACGCCATTATCAAGGGTTTTTTGTTTTCAAATTCATGCCAAGCGATATGTATTTCTATGATTCATGCCCACTTTTAACAATACATGGGACTAGGGCCAGGTAGGCCTAACAGATTCTCTCTGTGATGAGCATGATAAAAACTGTGACCATGGAAATGAGAATGACTACTAACTTTAAGTATCCCAAACACAAATTAAGTCCTTATGTTCAATGCAGTGCTCGGAAATAAAACTCGAGAATGAGCATTATTGAGCAAATGAAAAGAAAATGTCAGAAATATAGACGTATAACTTACATGAAAAAACAGGCCGTCATCACCCTAGGCCTCATCATCACCAACATCGACAAGTTTCGCAAGATTTGGATGATCCTACAGCACGTATTTCCCATAGACAAATTCACCGCACGCAACTCGCAAAACTGGCCAGGGCCAAGGGGGTGGAGCCGACGTACGTCATCAAACTTCTTGCTTGTGATTGGTCAAAAGTGGAAATTGCCGTATCCCAAACCGTATCAAATCGCTCCCAGAGCGATCCCATAAAAACCGTTCCGGTTACCGTTCCGGCTATCACGGCTACGTCCGTGTTTGGTGTGACCAGTAGCATTAGAATACTACAGGAGCGATTCATTTCCACCGTTTTTGTGCACCGTACTACCGGGTACGGGCCCGGACCGTAGCCCGTACCGGACTCGGTGTGCGGAGGCCCTAACT
>JAPZVO010001596.1:0-15885 GCA_029962745.1 Echinometra lucunter | reverse complement strand
TATTGTTTGAATTTACTTTGCAAACAATTTTTGTGCGGTCAATTGGAGGAGCGGTAGATTCGACTAGGAATGCAGCGATACTGACAACAAAATAGGTCCTATACCCCCCCCCCCCCAACTTATTTAGTCTATCATTCACATTTGAACTGCCACACCATTTCTCCATCCGGTCGCTTTGCTCCGCGGCCGAGGATATTCGGCATCAATCATCCCCCAACCACCAACACAAATCGGCACCCATGATCATTTCCTCCTTTGAATCTCATAATTCGCGCCCCTGTTATTAAGTAAGTGTTTTTAAAAGAGGTTCAAATTTTTAAGAATAGTGATAATTGTAGTTGTTTTACTCGCTGTCATGTAGGTTTTATCTGCCTATTGCTAAATACTGCTCCCCAGTGTTGCCTAATTCAGCATTTGCAAAGGTAAATATTAGAATCTAACATCTAATAACGGCGGCACTTTAGAGGGGGTGCAAAAGGCGCAGAGAAAAAAAATTAAATAAAGGAAAAAATAAGAAAAGTCATAATATGCGCTCCCTTCCCATCCGCAGGGTAAATGCATCAGAATTAGAGTTTTCGAGTTTAAAATGATATAAATGCCGCATTTTTCTAGTTCTCGGTCACTTTGCTCCCTCGCATGAATATATTTCCTCTCAGGATATCACAGACTTTTTCAAATAGCTTTTTTAAAAAGAAGGTTCAGATTTGAAAAATAATGGTGCAGTTGTCGTTGCTTTGGTCTATCATTAAGTTTCATCTGCCTCTCGTTAAATTACTGCACAACTGCCCCCCCCCCCAGCATTTGAAAAGGTTAAACATTTGAAAGAAATCTATTTGTCGCCCTGATATCAAAACCAGGCTTCGACTATTTCTCAAGGGTTTTCGTTAATTTTTCTCCCAATCTTAAAACAATTGAGAAAATAGAAAATTGTTTATTAATAACTAATTTCTATTTTCTCTACCGTTCAATTTCACTGGTCAATTGCCAAATTTCCTGCATCGTTATAAAATGCGCAAGAAATTGCGTTTTAACGGAGTACAATTTTTTTTTCAAGAATTTGTTCATTTTTCTTTTAATTCGCCGCTTGGTGGCTTTTTTTCCCTTACTTGTACCGTAATGGATTATATACCAGATTTTAAAAAAATGAAAAGACTGAACAGTGTTATATTTCGTTTTACGACTGATGTTCGACTGAGATATTTCCAATACAAAACTACAAACAGAATTTTGTTTTTTAATAAGCAGTTGTTGAAAATGAAAATAGTAGATTTTGAAAATTGATCCTTCAATCGTTATTTCTTTAAAGAAATTGTGAGAAAAGGTGTAAATTCTTGCCAAAGATAATATTTGTGATTTCATTTTGATGTAACAGATGATATACGACTAATAAATAGCCTTTACAGGGCTAAAAAATTGTTGAAAAAATGTAGATACGTTTGGGCACTCGGAAAGGGGGGGGGCGCAACTTCACTGTTTACCCCGGGTGCCATATTGCCTAGATACGCCACTGATGAGATGACATTCTGAGGGAAAACTATTCCGCTGTGGGCCCTAGGCAATTAACTATTAATGAAATATTATTTCATTATTATTATTACTATTATTATTGTAGAAACTGATTACGAATGAGAGTCTATCTTACCTTATACCTCCTTGTAAGAATGTTAGACCTGCGTAATTTAAATACTAGAGAACAGTTGAAGTGAAGACCCAAATAATTCCGTATTAGTCCAGTGCCCTAATGACTGATTTGCTGAATGGACAGTAGTTATGTAGTCATACGCAATTTGTATATTACTCGTAAATCTATTCTCGTAGTGATTAGGTAAAAGAGTTGTATGAGAATTTTTTTCATGTGAAAGAGTATCAAATTATAACCATGGCAATTTGATTATTTATAACAATACTGTGTAATAAGCCAATTAACCATGGTTAACTTATGCACTTATTGATAACATATCAAATATTACAAGAAAGCTTCAAAATAACCCTATTCCATTTTCTCATGCTGTACTTAAAAGTTAATTTCGAATATATCATTCATAACTCATCAACGAAAATTTAAAACCTATAGTTGTATTCGATGGATCTGCAACCATGCATTATTTCCTGAAATGTCAGACTTGTAGTACGCATATGTATATCTCACTCTCTTTCTCCCTTTATCTCTCTTTTCCTCTCCTCTTTTTCCTTCCTGTCTCTCTGTCTTTCCCTCTTAATTTTCCTTTGCTAGATTTCCCGTGCCATCTATTTTTTCCCTTCCCCTTTTTCTCTGTCTGTCTGTCTGCCTGTCTGTCTGTCCCTCTCTCTCTCTCTCCCTTTATCTCTTTCCCCTCTCATTTCTCCTGTGAACTCTAGCGGACCGATTGAAACTATCCTCCCCCTTTCTTAGTCCCATAGGCTTGGAATGAGATGACAGTCTGAGGAAAAACTGGTCTGCTGTGGCCGTAGGCAAATAACTTTTGAGGAAATATTTTTTTTTTTCAATGGATTAGACCCTGCTCCACAACTTGCACATAGTCGCTTTCGTGGGTATTTCCTGTGAGCCCAAGCGGAACCGATTCAAACACCCCCCCCCCCCCACTTTACCTTAGTCCCATATTATATTACACGTGGAATTATGAGATGACAGTCTTCTGAGGGAAAACTGGTCCGCTATGGCCGTAGGCAAATAACTTTTAATGATTTTTTTTTTGTTGTTTTTTTGTTGATGGATTAGTCCCTGCTCTTCAACTTTCACAATGTCGTTTCTTTAGGTATTTCCTGTGAACGCTGGCGGATTCATTCAAACTGACCTCCCCCCCCCCCCCCCTCTTCCTTAGCCGTGGAATATATTATTATGAGATGACAGTCTGAGGGAGAACTAGTCCGCTATGGCCCTAGGCAAATAACTTTCGATGATTTTTTTTTCCGATGGGTTAGCCCGTC
Source organism: Echinometra lucunter (assembly GCA_029962745.1). NCBI lineage: Eukaryota > Metazoa > Echinodermata > Echinoidea > Camarodonta > Echinometridae > Echinometra > Echinometra lucunter. The sequence continues at coordinate 12,957 of JAPZVO010001596.1, read as the reverse complement.
TCTTCAATCTCCACCTATATACCCGGTGACCCAGAAAAGCGGAAGGGTGAATTTTCAGTACTTCATCTCCTCAGAATGTTGATATTATGTTTACGCCAATGGCTAAGGTACCTTCTACCAAATAAAATGATACCAAGATCATAGAAATTGGTGAAGTAATTCTGATTCTATGCCCGTTTTTTAAAATACAGTAATTTTCAAATTTCGCATGTTTTTTTTTTGCGACAGATGAGAGCAGAATTGTGCCGGGAGTGGCCTTTCATATTGCATGTTTTTTTTTTATTTACATGCATCAGTGGACTTCCCTCAAACATCGTATTATGAAGGGCCTCCCCGACACAATTTTACTCTCATCTCTCGCCCAAAACTTGAAAAATGACTGTATTTTAAGGCATGGGCATAGAATCAAAATTACTTCACCAAATTTCTTGGCCTATTTATAGATAACAAACTTTCGTGGAAACAACATATTACATATTTATGCAAACTATTATCCAGAAATGTTGGGGTCATAAATAAACTAAAATCTTTTTTCCCCTCCAATGTATTACTCAATTTGTACAATACTCTTATTCTCTCCCCTATTTGAATTATGGTATATTAGCTTGGGGTAATTCTTGTCAAAATCAGTTGGACAGATTATTACTTATACAAAAGAGGGTAATGAGAATTATATGCCTTGAAAACAGACTAGCTCAGTCAAATAAGTTATTTCTTTCAAATAAAGTTCTAAAAATAGAAGATTTGCACAATCTTCGCCTGGACTGTTTTATGTTTCAACTAAATCAAGGAGAGTTACCATCGTCATTAAGTTTATTGTTTTCCAAACATGAGAGTTTTCATAACTATCCCACAAGACTGTCGTCATCTTTTCACCTCCCCATGGTAAGAACCTTATATAAACAGAGAACTATAATTTATACTGGACCACATTTGGAATTGCTTGAGGAATCTCTCAGACAGTCACCAAGTTTATTTTCGTTTAAACATAAACTCAAGACTAGGCATAACCAGTTATAATGTTAAAACATGATTTTACTGCAGAAGGCTATTCCTTGTCCCATCCTTGTCCCTGTGCTGCTTCGTAGTTTTGTCCCGTTTAGTGTGGTCTTGTATCGTCTGTTTTGTATTCTTTTTATGGTTACTTTTTATTAAAGATACTCTTGCATCATTATGTTTGGGAACCTTAATTACAAGCATTGCTTTCAAGGTTTCCGCCACAATGCAGCCTGCATTCATATACTCATTAATTACTTAATCATTTAAAACATAATAACTAAAGCCATATAAATCTAATCGTTTGTATTCTATGCTTGTATTGATTTTGTAACGAGAAATTTCTGTCAATATTATTGTTTGCTGTTATTGTGGAAAATAAATGAAATGAAAAAAAAAATGAAAATTCAGTGATATCGGTATCATTCTTCTCGGTAGAGGATGCTGTACCCAATGATGTAGAAAATATACCTTTCGAAGGTAAAGTACAGAAAATCCGCCGTTCCGCTTTTTCTAGGACTGGCCCCGGTATAGTCTTTTCTGGGAGAATTTTTTGTGAACGCCAGCGGACCGATTCAAACTGTCCCTGCCCCACCTCCACTTTCTTTTTTCCCTATATATATATATATATATGCATAAGGAATATAACATTGTGGGCCGGGGATAGTCTCCAAGAAGACTGCTGTCTGTTGTAGTCAAAGGCACGTTAATCATGTTAATAATGAAATATTTTTTCGATGGATTAGACTCTGTTCTTCAATCTCTTCTCGGAGAATTTTTGTGAATGCCAGCGACCGATTCAAACTGCCCCCTTGCTTATTTCCCTATATAATTATTATGGAATATATAATCTCGATGTATTCTGTTTGATATGCAATGTCTTACCTAAATGTGTTTGTCTAAATGTTTGAAGGGTTCAAGCCCACTTGACCGAAGGTCCGCGAGATCCCAAAATTGAGAATCGGAATTGTCAAAGGGGCTTAAATGAGAGTATTACTGAATATTTTCTGTATGAAATTAGAATGAATGAATTCTGCAAAAATTGTCATTATAAAAATTCAAATTAAAAATGTTCACACCTTGTTATGATGCGCTCTGTATTATTTTTGTGTGGGGTCGAAGCTTTGGCCGAAGCTTTCCCCGTTGCATCCTTAATTCTGTTTGATTTCGATGAGAATTTGTGATGATGTAAAACAGGGGGGGGGGGGAAATGGTTCGCCTAGATTTAGGGTCGATCCCACTGGCGTAACAGCCGGGGGCAGGGGGACAGAATGCCCCCCTGAAGGATTTCAGCGAGAAAATCCACCAAACCACCTGGAAAAAATGAAAGGGACGGAAAGGAAGAAAGGGAAGGGAGAAAAGGGAAAGGAGAAAGGGAAAGGAAGAAGAAGAAAGGAAAAGAAAGAAGAAGAAAGGAAAAGAAATGAGGAGAAAGGGAAAGAAAGAAGGAGAAAGGGAAGGAAAAAGGAGAAATGGGAGAAACAAGAAGAGAGAGAGAGGGAAAAGAGGGAAAGGGAAAAAAGAATAAAGCAAATGGAAACAAAAGAAATGAGATAAAATTAAGTACCAAAACCCCAAAGTTTCCGGGGGCTCCACTCCCTGGACCCCCGCAGTGGCTTTCCCTGTAGACCCCCATCAGGGGCCCTAAGCCAGAACCCTGGGCCCCACCTGCTAAGGGCTTCGCAACAAGCAACTCGCGGTGCGGGCTCATCTCAGTATATTCTATTTCTAGACTTAGTTACCGGGAAATTTTCGGCTCTGCCCCCCCTCCCCCGATAACAGGCAGAGAATGTAAGAGACCGGGAACAGACAACGAACAATTCAAAGAAACGTCAGAGCTTCCGCGCTTCTCGCGGGAGGAGAAAATCACCATCCCTGCACCCTCCCCCTGGCATGCCTAGAGAGTGCGCTTTGCACTATCGTTCTCCTAAACTGAAATCCTGCTTACGCCGCAGAAGAAATTACCGACAACTAATAACCCCCCTCCCTGCACCCTTCCCTCTAGGGAGCACTACATTGGCGTAAATTCCGGGGATGGGGGATCTATCACCCCACTTGGGGGAGAAGGGGGATGGTGTGTACAAATTCCCCCCCCCCCCATGCAGACACACTTTTTCAGGAAGACAATACATTTCAATTAATCAATTCTGAATATCTATCATAAACGATCATCATATTTTAAAATTTCTATTTGAAAATGCTATTGAAAACAAAAAAGTAGTTATTTTAGCTCACTCGCTTCGCTCGCTCATCAAAATCTTATGATTTCCATCAAAATGCGATCAAAATCGAGAAAAGTGGTTATTTTGGCTAGCTCGCTTCGCTCTTCCGTCATATTTTAGAATTTTTATTCGAAAATGCGATTCAAAACTGGAAAAGTGGTTATCTTCTGCTCGCTCGATCGCTCATTTGCAAAATAGATATCAAAATGTGTGTGAGAGGGAAATAAATGATTTAAAAAGTTTTTCGTCCCCCACTCCTTAAATTGGATTTACGCCGGTGGAACACTACCATCCTCCTAAAATGCATAGACATAAACGAGTTACCGGGAAATTTTGGGCTCTGCTCCCCCCCCCCCCCCCGATAACAGGTACCTGTTACGCCCATGGGACTCGATCCTCTACAATTTTTTTCATTATATTGGTTATACATTTTGAAAAATGAATGTGAATTATTCACACATGTAGCAGGGGCAATGGGAAAGTTATCTAGTTAGGAGGAGTGGGGACATTAATGTAAGTTTGCAGGAGGCATGCATGCAGGAAAGGATAACAAATCTGAGCGGGAAATAATGTTATTCAAATTCTCGTTTGTAGGGGCCTACATGCCGTCTCAAGTTCCTTCGGTCAAGTGGACGGACCCCGCGCTCAAAGGCTTTATGAACTTAAAATTTCTAAGCATGTCTTTGGATATCATTAACGCATATCAAGAATTAAGAATAGCTAAAGAAAAACAAAACAAAACAAAACTAAACTAAACAACGCCACAGTCCAATTCAGAACATAATACAGCAGTTTCGAATATTATATTGTTTCATTTGGTTGTTTCGTATATTATACGAAACAACCAAATGAAACAATATGAATATAATGCAGCACTTTCTCGAAATGTATAACAAAACAACCAAATGAAACAATAAATGATATTAATAATTATGTTTAAACAGTGTGATTATTCAGTATTTGTTCATTACAACACGCCAGGGCCTACAACCCGAGAAATACTGGCCTGATTCTCCCCAGGTTTGAAAACCAAACAAACAAAATAATGATCATGCGAGGTAGACCTACATATTTTTATATGATGATATTTATATTCATGTTGACATGAAAACTATTTTGTAAATATTTACTGAAAAGAAAAAAAAAAGCAATGCTAAGCGAGACGATGCTTAACACCCCGTCCCCCCCCCCCCCCCCACTCTCAAAAATTTATTTTCAAAAACAAACTGTAACATTACGAACAACATCAAACCTACTAATAAATAGGTCTCTGCATGATCTGTAGCCTGAATGAATTCGTGTGTATTCGTGTCCGGGATTCCTGTGCTGGGGGGGGGGGGGGTGGAAATTCGCTCGGATCCCCCACTGCATTGGCTGGTACAATAATCAAGGTGTATCCAAAAACAGGACAGCCATAGAGAATCATAGATATGATTAGTATGTATCTCTACATAGAGAATACATCTGTAAGAGGGCAGCAAAATGTTTTAAAACTCTGAAGCAAAACAAAAAAGAAAAAAAATCACGAAAACAGTAAATGTAAATCTCATACTGGGAAGAGCCCCGAACGTGCTCATGGTACAGCATATTCTGGCCAAGCAACGTATTTACTCTATATGCTCCCTCATCCCCCCCCCCCCCCCCCCCCCGCTCCAAAATCCGCTGCTGAAGTTCAGTTCGATATTTATACGATATTGCGCCTTGATACGAGGCTGTTAAAATCGTCCTTGAAAAAATCGGGATATAAATCGGGTACGAAATTAGTAGACGCGCCCGATCGCGCCGATAAGATCTAGCACTGCTCACATTGCACATTCAGCGACACCCTCCCATGCCTTTTGCACTATGTTTGATCGCTAATTTCAATAACGGCATCTTCAAATTGGCAACGTTAAATCAGCCTATTTCGGATACCAATATTTTACGTGATTCCGGCCAGGATCAACACACGAGAGAGCTGCAGAAAGAATTACCAAATTAATCATGTAGTCACAAAATTTGGGCATTTACGTTATATCTAAAAGTTATAGATGCATCGGATTGTCCTATGTAAATTTGGGTAAGAACTGTGAATGTCGTGGCTCTGATCAAAGTGCAAACGTCTTCAATATGGAGGTCCTTTTCTTTGACACGCTAACCCACGAAACGAGTGAGGTAAGTCCCACATGCTTATTTTGGCGTTGTTTCTAAACTAACTGTTAAGGTTAACTGGACATTGCTCTTGCCCACTCAGGGAGCCATTGGTATGGTGAGCTGTGCAAATTTATGTGAAATGCTGCCCTCTATAGTTGGAGATAGAAATCACTAAAATAATCAACAAATTCTTGGAAAATGTTTGCTTTTTACACCCAGTATGATAACATATCCTATTTTCATTCCATTCCTTCAATTGGATCTAAATTATCTTCATCAAATGAATTTTGAGAAATCTTTTTCTGATCACTGCTCTTGTTCCTCTGTCCCAGAAATGTGACAGAGAACACTATTTTCCTATTGTCAGCGATTTCCACTGTACAGGCCTAATTCAGTGCAAGGTTATCTGATGATAACCTGGCATTCGTGCAAGTGGCTCTTGCCTAGCTTAAGAAGTTAAGGAAGTTCTGGTTCTGGTTCTGGTTCTGGTTTGCTACTGTATACTGTACGTCCTATGGGACTATAACGGTACAGAGGGTCCTGTGGTAGAAGCAGCAGATTATAGTTTGAAAATGAAATGGGCTTGTTGAACTAGTCATGCTAGTAGTAACTGTTAGATCTAATTGGCTTGCCTTGTGACACGTCCAGGATGGCTAAGCCTAATCTGGCTTTGAATTTTTCAAGGTCTGGAGCTGTTTTGACATCGTCATGTAACAGATTCCATTCCAGAATTGACCGTAGATAAAGGGAGTATTTTCAGACAATCTTTATTAGATCTCGGCATTTCGTATGATAGCTGGCCATGCAAACGACAGGTATGACGAGACCCCTTGATGTAGGCCTACCGGTCAATGTTAGTGGGGATCAGTTTATGCCTTATGGTTTCTTTGAAGATCATTACAAGTCTAGCCTTAGCATGATGAACCTCAAGAGGCTCCCAACCCAGTCCTTGAACCAAGGAGGATGAACTTGTTCCGAAGTCATAATTACCAGTCACAAAGCGAGCTGCTCTCTTCCAGGGTTTTTCACGAGTGCTTTTAACATGTAACACTAACAGCGACAGGTTTGGCGTTTGGCGCGACATGTTTAAAAACTGGCGACAGGTTTGAAATCATGAGCGACGGGTTCTAAATTTTTCAGAGACTTTCATGGAAATTCCCACAATGGACAACTACTTCATACATTGAGGTTTCAGTCATTTTGTAAAAGGTAGAACTGATGAAACAGAAGTTATATTTGCTCTGCGATCATCTTGATTAAAAATACATCCGCCAAGTGCACAGTGGAATGCCACTGGCTTGCTATCCCGATTCAGCTAGCCCGGTACCTCCGGGGGAACGTAACAGCCTTCCAGCTAGCTCAGCTCGCATCGTATGCATTCCAGGGTTGGCGGATTTAAATCACGATTTAAATCATGATTTAAATCGTGATTTAAATCACCATGATTTAAAAAAAAAATCATTCATTTAAATCACTTCCATTGAAACATGTACAAATCATTGACGAATTGTTTGTTCAAGGCAGTTTAAATTCTTCAAATCAACTGAAAAACTTTGAATTAACTTTATATCAATTGAAAAACTTTGAATTAACTTTATATCAACAAAAAATCAACACATCCTTCCTATCTACTTAAAACAAATTAAAATCAAGTCAATAAAATCAGCTGATTCCTTAAAAATTAGAGATTTGCGTCGTCAACAGTGACTCCATTTTTTGTAAATGTCAAATTTTTCTTCTGAAATTTTACAGTCTTTGTTGGCTATAATAGTGAAACAAGTTTCTTATTTATTTCTTATCATTTATCACACAATCCAAGACTTTTCAGAGAGCAGTAGTGTAAAAAATATAATATGTAAAAGTCAATGACAAAAGGTTTGTTGGCAGTTTTCCAGTTTTGATCCTTCACAGTTATACTTCAATCAATAGAAATTGAAAAAGATCATCTAATCAACAGATTCCACATGCTTACCGGTATTTCTTCTTGTTACATTTATCATACAATTAACATAATGTAGTACAGTCACAATTTGACTGTTGAAAAAAGCTTTCTCATATACCTTTTAAGTCACTGGCTCATTTTATGTTCAGTGCTATGGAAGTTTTGTATTTGCATGAAAGAGGATCTATAAAAACAATTTGCAAAACTCAAAATAAACTTTTAAAACTACATTTAAATTTAAATTTAAGATGTAGGTGCTTACATGTAAGTTACAATCAATTACAGTTATAAGTTGTGTCTGATTTAAAATACATTACTTCTTTTTGTAATACATATGGTGTAATATCAGCAGTTTTGCTGGTTTTATCCTTTAAGTCAAACTTACAGTTGTATAGGGTCAAAAGTTTTGTTTTTTCCTACTTCACGTATCAAACAGATTTTTAGAGAACATGTGAATAAGAATTGTAGATTAATGTAAAAATCACAGTAACATAATGTAGTGTATTCACCCTTTCTTTGACTAAGCTGTCTCTTATATTGGTCTCCAACGCAGACAGTTTTGCATCTCTATCTGTAGCAATGGATGAGCTGTCACGAATGGGTTACGTGACAGGAATTATTTAAAGCCTAATTTGATCAGCTTTTATTCTTCTAATTGGCAACACCAACATTTTTATTTTATTGCTACATTTTTCTTATAAAACGTCATGTATCTGAAATGAATATAAATTGACAGAAATGATGATGAGAAGTCAAAAAGTTGCCAATTTGCAGGGGAAAACAGTGATTTTAAACTTTCTATCACCTTGCCAATTTAAGGATTTTAATGCTTATTTTCCTTTAAAAGATTTTCAGCATCAAATAACGAATATTGACGCAACCAAAATGGGCACAGTAAGTGTAGAATTTTTTGCTCTTACTGCTCATGTATTTGGTATCATTTTTAGGGCTTTGCATCAAAAGATATTAGGCCAAACCACAGAATGTGGACCTCTGTCACGATTGGGTTAGGTTAATACCAATTTGTAAAACTGTCACAACTCACAAAGCTGTTGAGTGCACATTTAGATACAATTTTCACTGAGGAGTGTCTGGAGATTTTCCTCTGGGATTTTTTTTAATACTGAGTGGAAATTCACAGAGGGGAATATTCTCTACTCACTGGGAATTCCCTATGGAAGTTTCCTTCATAGCCCTACATGTATGTATGATAGAATTACATGTAAGTTCATATACATGATTCCTCAAATTGATTTTTATTTTCCCATTTTGACTAGATTTAATTACAAATCATTATGGTTAAGAATAATATTAGGAGTGAAATGTATGATAATACTAAAATTGATGTAATTGCAGGGTGAGGTCTTTTGGTAATTAAACATTTTTTTGAATGAACTTTAAAAAAATCAAAAAAATCAAAAAAATCCGATTTAAATAAAAAAAAATCTGATTTAAATCCAAAAAATCCGATTTTTTTGATTTTTTTTTAAAAATCCAAAAAATCGCCAACCCTGATGCATTCATTGCAGTGAATTACATGAGCAGTACTATTTCAGTCCCACCATCTGCATTTTAGTTGCAGGGTCTGCACCAGAGAAAATGACTTTCTTTATGGAAAAATAAGTTGCCATTATTCTTCTTTTCATTTTGTGTCTCTTGAATGAAATAAAAGTAATATGAACATCTTATCTTGTTGTTTTGCTTTTCATATACTTTATATAATCATCATGCGTTGCATTTTCCAAAGTTCTTATAAGTTTTAACCCCTTCCAATCATGGAATTTCCAGACGGCAGAGTTCATTTTCCAAAACGGGAGGATCAGACAATTAGAAAGAAATCATAAACATTTTGCAAAATTGTCAACTAGAATTTGGTATATTTTTGTATTTACTTGAAAAGTTAATGCAGTTTCTCAGTTCAATCTTATTTTGATTTGTATATATAATGCACTATCACTGAAATCCAAAACTGTTTCCCCCGTGTAAAAAATAGAATGGCCCACACTGCATATCTGCAAACTCATGGTTTATCTTCCCGCCCATAAAAAGAGGTTACCGTGGGAACAGTGGGAAAGTTTAGAGAAGCAGGAACATGTGGTCTTGTCTTCTAAACCTTTCAAATTTACATAAACATATTTAGAAACACAATTTAGGTAGGTATTTCACTAAGAAATATGAGGAAGGGACACAGTTGCCTAAATTGGATTTCATATTCATGTGAACAAAATACATGTACCTGTATATATTATAAAGCTAATCATGAACAAAATTTTAAAGAAGTTATAAATGACAAGAAATAAAGTCTAGCATGCCGACCTTCACCCTAGCCCTCATTCCAGTGCTTCCACTCTTCCCGAAATCCAGGAAATTCCGGGAAGTTTTGCGATTTTCCAGGATCATTCCAGGAAGCGAGTAATTCCGGGAAGTTTTCCGGGAAGTTATCATTTCCAGGAAGTTTTCCGGGATATTCTATGATTTTGGAGAAAAAAATCTTTAAAAAAGAAAGAAAATAGGTGGAAACTGGGGCTAAGGATCACTTCGGTCGTTAAATGGCTCCTTTAACTTAGCTCATTGGTTTAGTGTGTGTGTAGGGTGGCTGTATGGGACATTACAGATACACAGTATAGTAGTAAGCATTCACGAATATGGATGGTTGATAGCTGGGCTGCGTTTCACGAAACCGTCATAAGTCTAACTTCTTTGACATCCCATTGAAACGCGTGTTGTAGAATTACATGTAACACGCATTTCAATGGGATGTCCATAAACTTAGACTTATGACGGTTTCGTGAAACGCAGCCCTGGAGGCTTATGTACTGCATGGACAAGTGTAATGTGTTTTGTTGAGAATTTGTACTGGCAGTTGCACTATATTTTTTGCGTATATAAGAGAAACAAAACATCTTATGGAAGATTGGAGCCCATTTGTAAAATTCCAGGATATTTTGTATAATTCCAGGAACTTTCAGAGTAAATTCCAGGAAGTTTCATTTTGAAAAGTGGAAGCACTGCCTCATTCAGGTGACCTCCATGCTGCATTGCGATATTTGTCTTATTTATAAATGAATTCAGAAATTGAGATGATAAGAGAGGCAGAGAGATGAGAAAGATGTAGTCAGGTGGAAAAGCTATTGGAAAAGTAGAAGAAATTGTGCTTTGTTATTGCGTTTGCTCTTGTCATGATTTGGGAAGGGGATTTATATGGAGGCAGGCAAGCAGTGATAACAGGCCACAGGTAGGCTGCTAGCTAGTATGCCCATAGACTGCACTGCGTGGTTGCATGTTCATTCCTGTTATCGCTACTTCCGGAAATAGGTCAATTATTGTAGTTTCAGAAAGAACAGGAATTCCAAATATTCAAATAATTCGAATAATAACTCTGTCAAATATTTCAGTAGTAAACATGCTGTTCGTCCCAGGCGGCACTGATGATGTGCCAATACGAACACTCATCAATATTCAAGGGGCCCCCCATCATAAAATGATGTAATGGTAGCTGATGGAAAATATTCATATAAAAATGAGTAATTGTCGGCTGTAAATGTTTAAAGCTGAAATAGCATTTGGAAGTCATATTGTCATACTCTGTGTTCTCGTACTCTGCGTTCTCTGATATGTGCAAGAGTGCAAAGCTGTACCACTCTTTGCCTGTGTCCAAGACCAGCGGGTGTAGGTGAACTCATGATGTCGGAGGTCGCGCTATTGAAATGGAAATTAATTACTTGGCAAAATCGCCAAGAAAGCTGGGTTTCATATCAATCAAAAGTCAATATTTTGAGTTTGAAAAATAAAGTTTAGGTTCTAATATCACAGTTAGATCTACTGATCTACTGGCAAACTTCAAAGGTAGTTTGTAGGGCTAACCGGGCATGAGAAAGTGTGATGTGGAGACATAATATTTTGTTGTTTAAATTGGTCTCCAGGTCTCCACAGGGGCAAATAGCGGAGTACTTAAGCTCTGCATGGAATATCAGAATAAAAACACGCAGAGCTTCCTTAAGCTAGGTGACACACAGCTCTTGCTCCTCTGTCCAATAAATTGTACAGAGAACACTACTTTCCTATTGTCAGCAATTTGCATGTTACAGCATGTCTGTTGTGTGAGGTTAATATAACCGAGCACTAGTGTGAGTGGGTCATGTCCTGATCTTATGCTGCTGAGTGATGGATTCTCAGGCTTGCTGTGTTTTATTATGTATGCAAATCAAATCAAATCAAAATAATTTCTTTGTAATAAAATCCTGCATAAAAAGTAATTTCCTACCAGTACAATATTTCCTTGACTTAAATGTTAAAAGTCTTCCCTCCAGCAATCAGCCTTCATTAAAATAGTATCTCAAGGGAAAAACTGCAATGGCCAGTAATATTCTTTCTCAAAAAGTCCACATTTGCCATGTTTCCCATCATGACTGTACTTGTTTAATCCTAATTAACCACTTAAATGACAATTCTTCCTACCTTAGGGATTTAGTCCATGAAATCATAAGGGAAGAAAAGGTGTGGCGAGCTGTCCAGGGTGGTGGGCAGGTTTCGAGAGATGGGCTGTCCTCTGGGCAGTTGTCCGGGAACCGATAGAATCAATAGCAAACCCAGGACATGGATAAGGTATGGGACAAGGTATGGGACAAGGCTATAATCTGAGTTTAAAATGACCTGCAAATACGTTTTTATCAGGTAATCATGTTCTTACGCATCATATTGCACTCTCAGCTTATAGATTCCAGGTTGTTTGATGAAAAGGATTTTGATTTTGTCCAGAAATGTTAACAAAGTCACAAATGTTTCACCATTTAATCTTGTGGACATGACCTTGCTGCTGCTAGCCGCTAGGCTACATTTGCTTGCACTCAAATGATTACAGCACTTGCTGTCTGGTCCCCTATTCTCTCGGTTTTCCTTCTTGTCTGCTTACAAGCAATTTGAGTTCTTACCATTTCTTTGCATTTTGCCAATGTTATTTCGGGGCGGGTACAATCATTGCCCTTCTTTTAGCCCTAACGTGGGCTACTGATCAGTACTGACCCTACTAGTCTTGCTGATGTGAATTTTTTATCCTTGTCTGTGCTCTTGTGTGTCTGCAAGGATATGGCCTTTCAGAACAAGAATGCGAGATACTGCTGGCAAGAAACATGCGCATGCTTGAGTCTACATGTTGTTATAACGCACTGACACGGTCAACTTACCTGTGCTAAGTATACAATATTTAACTTAAGATTATCTTTAATTTTGTCGTATTTCATACTCTTTGATTTATTATATCTTTATTTTTCATCATTCAGGAGATGAACATGGATCTGGTGCGGTTCACCATGCCTGTATGCATCCATGAAGTGAGGGTGATACCTAGGGGTTACAGTATCCATCCAAGCATTCGGGATGAAAGTGGTCTAGGGTTAGTCAAATCTGCTTCTTTCACAGTGTTCCCTCGATCATTGAAAACCTGGAAAACTCATGGAAATTTTAGAGCATATTTCCAGGCCTGGCTATTAAGTCACAAATAGACAGAAAATTACCAGAATTCATGAAAAAGTGAGAAATTAGTATTGTGAAATAGTTGCTCATCACAGTCATGGATGGAAGTGTTGAAGGTTCCCCAGTCTGCTTGACATGGAAACCCCAACCTCCCCCCCCCTCCCCCCCATCACTTTGTCCTTGAAGATATTA
>JAPZVO010001595.1:0-15897 GCA_029962745.1 Echinometra lucunter | reverse complement strand
GATGGTTAGAGAATAAACAGGGTTGTCTACGGATCTGACGGTTAGAGAATAAACAGGGTTGTCTACGGATCTGATGGTTAGAGAATAAACAGGGTTGTCTACAGATCTGGATAGAGTATAAAGAACAGCTTACTGCATGCACAGTTAATGCACATTACATACGCAACAAATGCGCATTAAATCAAAGTGTTTCAATAAAACTGATACGTGCAATAGATATGAAGAATGATAATAATAATAAAATAATAACAATAATAAATGCGACTTGCAAAGCGCCAGATCCACTCTGTGCAACAGTGTTATCGATATCATGGCGATAACGGGTGCTTATCGGCCCCTTCAAATGATCCGAAAGAGGCGGGGCCTAATGCCATTCGTGTAATGATATCCGTGCGTGCTGCTTTTCATCTAGTAAAGCCACTATATGTCTATGGTTAGGCATGCTTTCTTTATGCTGTTGTGCGAAAGAACCTGTCTGGAACGCAAAATGGAAAATTATTGAAAATCTAATTTTGCAGACAATATTCTTGTGGCATGATCGTGCTGAAATTCTATTCCAATAAGTCAAAATAAACATTTCGATTTTTGCATTTTTGTATTTTTGTATTTCACATGACTAAAGATAAAAAAACCGAACAATCATGCCAGATTTGTGTGTGGTCCCATGATATACTCATTTCTTTGTGCAGTGCAAGTACCTTTTAGGGCAATTAAGTGAATTTCTGTGATAATCTCCAAACCTCACCCTAGACACCTGCATTTAAAGCTAATCTAACTCTCTGAAGTGCTTTGGAACAGGTCCTTTCATATTATGATTCCATGACCAGAACTCCAGTTTACTGTGCATCTTTAAAATTGTGACTGAGGTATGGAATTGAAGCCATTCCAAGTCCACCGTATCCCTTACCATTGATATATCGTCTTCACAGAGATCGAGCTGAGCGTTGATGGCTTGCTCTGCCATGGAAGGGAAGTATTTGAAGAACTTTGGAATGAACTGACCAGCAAGCTGTTTCTGAGGAGCTTCCCCTCCCACTGCACTCAGGATTGATGCATAAGACTTCTCATGCTGTGAATAAAGAAATAAAAGCAAAAACACATGAAATCAAAGTTTTGCAAGTTGCAACACATACTGCCGCATGAATACACATTGCAGTGCATACACTACTCACTAGTAATAGCTGTCACGAGTGTGGCTGTTTCATGTCGATGCCGTGGATACTATTACTAGACCCTTCTTCTTCTGTTAACTCTGCCTCCTTCACTAGTACTACCACAGTACTCTACCACATACTGTATGTCAGGGTTCTCACTAGAAAAAAATCCACACACGGTTCCCACTCTGCACAAAGCGTGGAAGTTTTGGAAGTTTTACGGAATAACACCTAAAGTTAGGTGTGGCGGCAGTATATGCTATAGTAAAAGGATGAAAAATACTTCTTGGTAAGCAGGAGTTGTCTACTAATGGTATATAAGTAAAAATACATTGCCAAAAAGCAAAACAATCTGTGACATTTATCATTATTGTTAGGAATATATACTCCAATATTTTTTTTACCCTTGTTGCCATGCATGGTGCAGCAATTTCACACATGGTTCTTACTTGTCTGAAACCCTTTATGCATGGTATTGGAACTAGGGCTGTTACCGAACCGCCGAACCGAACGGAAATTCGCCGAACATAGCACTTCTGAACAGGACCGAACTGAACCGAACTCAAAGGCCAAGTTCGGAAGTTCGGCAGTTTATAATACAGGATCATTGATTCAGCCCTCGGTGAAGACCTTGTCCTGAATTAGTTATGCTAAATACGAGATACATCTTTGCTTTATTAAAAAAATTAATACATACATTTATTGGTGAGATTTCTTTTAATTCATCTTCTAAAAGTTTTTCTTTAATAAAAGATAGAAAAACACTTAATACAGCTTGTGTCTCATTTTTCCTTTGATTCTGATAAATTTCATAATATTTGGCACCATGAATATTAGTTGCTTTCCCCCAAAATCATGTTAAAAAGCTTCAAAATATGCCCAAAGATACTCACGATTGTAATCGATCGTAAAAAAGTTGTGATCGATTAACAGTCATGATCGATCATAATACTAAATAAATATTTTAAAAAAAATAAAAATAAAAAAAAACTGATCTATTGATAATTTCTTTTAATATTTTCGTTCCTTTCCATTGTTTCAATTTTTAAAACATTTTTTATTGTTTTCTATTACTCAGTATATGAAAATTATCTTTCATTTTCATTCAGAAAATAAAATAAATAACAAAGAATCATGCAATAAATCCAGTAACTATTTTTTGTGGTACAAAATATATTTATAAGAAACAGTGACTTCCAAATGCAGGAAAGATAGAGAGGGTTCTAGTGGTCATGTGTTATCGATGCTCACCCTTTTATTTTTTTTTAATACTGTTTTGCCGAACCCCGAACCGAACCAAAATTCGGAAATAAAAGTGCCGAACTCTACCGAACCGGACCGAACCCGAACATGGTGCTAAATTTACAGCCCTAATTGGAACCATGGGTGTTATGTACTGGCGAGAACCATGCTGTATGTGTGGCTAGTCCAGGGACGTCTGGAGAGTAAAAAAAAAAAAGCAAAAAAAAAACGCTAACGCTACTTACTCTCCATGACGTCCAGCTTTTTTACCCCCTATTTGTACATAGCAAGCATCTTGGCACTTCAAAACAACCCCTGGAAAACCACTTTCCCCATGGGCCAATGACACCACCAGCCTTGTAACTATCGGCTGTGGTAATCACGAACCTGACTGACACTTGGGACTAAAAATTGGACGTACGAAAACCAAAATTTAGATCTAAATCTATCGTAGGGTAGCTTGAAAAACTCACCACTTGTTTACGTTTCCCCAGTGTCCATTGAAATGCGGATAGAAAATGGCGACTAACTTGCGCATGCGCATCGATGCGCGACTAGATGCAAGTGATCTTGCAGACGTTTTCAAAAAATTTACCGCGAGAACTGCCGTAAACTTGCGCATGCGCATCGATGCGTGACCAACTTGCGCATGCGCATCGATGCGTGACTAAATGCGAGCTATCTTGCAGAGGTTTTCAAAAAGTTTACGTCGAGAATTGCAATAAATTTTTTTATCCATAATATCTCACTTTTTACCAAAAATTATTCTGATTTAGATGACACCATAGGCAAAGCAAAGTTTTAGATTTCAAATGAGCGCAAGAAGAACAAATGTGCCAATTTTTCAATCATAATTTCAAAATTCATTCTCTTATTTCAAAAGGAAAGTAATTTCCAGGGTAATTTTAGGGTGCTCTTTCCGTTGGTTCTACCAGTTTTTCACAATTTTTCTAGTTTTTGAGATATGGCCCTGTGCGCGAAGTTTGGACCTGCACGAAGTTAGGGCACTCTGCCATAGACTCTAGAGTCTATTATATGACACCTGAATAGATCCCTGTCATTTGAATGGTTGTTTGAACTTTGATATTGATCATTTGTCCCATTGCACTATGACTTCATCATTCGTGCAATTGTCATGATTGTGGCTCCATTTACCGTGGAATCTTGGATCCATACGATTTGCTCCATTGCACGAACGCCGAGAGCCCGGCATACTACGTACGTAAAATGCTTGCGTTTGCAATGTGCATGCATGCACCACGAACAGCGCGCTAGCGTATTTGTATTGTATTGCGATTTGATCTATTTTAAGGTGTCATATAATTATAAATATGTTTTTTTTCATTCGTGCAATGGACAGAATATTTCATTCGGTGAAAGATGAAATTATTGATCCATTCAACTCGGCTGCACCTCGTTGAATGGACCATTTCATCTTTCACCTCATGAAATATTCTGTGCATTGCACGAATGAAAAAAAAAACATTCATTATTTGTATAGATCTACTATGTAGTGCCCCCATCATACAGTGACCGGATAAGCCGGTTAAGTTTTGGCTCATTCAATCTGGTGCCGTGGTGGTAATTCACACACAGGTCTACGCCAAAGACATAAATAAAGTTAAAATTGTATTTAAAGGGGAAAAATACCTTGCCAGCATCAGCACCAGCTTCAGCGAGGATTTCATAATCCTTATAAAGTTGTTCAACAGACACCATGATCGTGGATAAACAAGAAGGTTCCCAGAGGCTTTTAGTAGACAAATAAGTTAAGCTGGCCTTGCATGATATCGATACGTTATATCCGTGCTGTTATCGCTAGACGCGCGCGCCGCCGGTGTTATAGCGCCATCTCTGGTGATCAAGACGCTTGATCTTCGATCATAATCCGTAGCCTGCATGGTCTTTTGTTTTAAAATATTCTGTTATTCTTTTCTTTCAATGACATCAGTATGTAAATGTCGCATTCACACAAACGAAACCGACTCCAAACCGACCAATGATCTGTCATTGAAAATAACGTAAGAGTTTTGATCGGTCTGGAGTCGGTTTTGTTGGTGTGACTGCGACATTAGTTAACAAATAATGAAATTATATAAAGCTCTGGTCCTTTTCCTGTTTTTCTTTCACTAAAAGAAAGATTAAGAAATAAAAAAAAAGAATATAGAAAATGAAAAAGAAGGCAGAAAGGTATGAAAAGAAAAAGATAGACGCATCCGCACACCCCAGCACAACACCTCATTCCTCCCGTTCAGCTCCCCCCCACAACACCCCCCCCCCCTTTCCCCTTCCCATCCCTGAGCATACCCCTCGCAATCCGTGACTTACAAGAAGCTTGAGAATCTGCAGACAACCAATGACGCAACAAAATTCTTTTCTTCTCTTATCTATAACATTTCATATTATTATCCTGAAAAATAAAATCATTCGAAATCAAAAGCCTCCCATTTTTTAAAAAAATGCAGTCATGGGGTGTTAAGATTTAGTGCTATTTATTTTTTCTTCAACTTGATTTCCTACTAATATTTCTTTCACTTCTTGGCTATTAGGAGGTCACAAACCCCCCTTGGATTTTAGACCTTTATAACAAGCATGTCTATGGGGATATGGAGTTAGGCGATCCTTGGACACAACTTGCGCCTGCCCTGCCTGCACCCTCTTTGCCTGTGGAGCCGGTTAAAACCCATGAACCACCTCGCATTATAACATGGGTTTCTATGGGGTTGAAAAACCCCCTTGGATTTTAGACCTTTATAACACGCATGTCTATGGGGATATGGAGTTAACCGATCCTTAGACACACCTTGCACCTGCCCTGCCGTCACCCTCTTTGCCCGTGGAGCCGGTTAATACCCTGCCCACGACGCACGGGACGCTGCAGGGGGAAGAAAACCAGTAAATACTCCCTCAGATTTCTGCCCATATAACATGGGTGCCAATTGCAAAACAAACCCTTAAAATTTCTGTTTTATCTCTTTGGGGATATGGAGCGCTAGCATAGGCTTTGGCACAACTCCTGATGAGCCTGCTCTTTGGGCCTGTTGCGCTGGGTTTGCCGCTCGGCAACCAGTGAAGAAGCCAGCCATTCATCACCTCGCCTTATAACATGGGTTTCTATGGGGTTGAAACCCCCCCTTGGATTTTAGACCTTTATAACACGCATGTCCATGGGGATATGGAGTCAGGCGATCCTTGGACACAACTTGCGCCTGCCCTGCCTGCACCCTCTTTGCCTGTGGAGCCGGTTAAAACCTCTGAACCACCTCGCATTATAACATGGGTTTCTATGGGGTTGAAAAACCCCCTTGGATTTTAGACCTTTATAACACGCATGTCTATGGGGATATGGAGTTAACCGATCCTTGGACACAACTTGCACCTGCCCTGCCGTCACCCTCTTTGCCCGTGGAGCCGGTTAAAACCCTGCCCACGACGCACGGGACGCTGCAGGGGGAAGAAAACCAGTAAATACTCCCTCAGATTTCTGCCCGTATAACATGGGTGCCAATTGCAAAAAAAAAAAAACCCTTAAAATTTCTGTTTTATCTCTTTGGGGATATGGAGCGCTAGCATAGGCTTTGGCACAACTCCTGCCCCTGCTCTTTGGGCCTGTTGCGCTGGGTTTGCCGCTCGGCAACCAGTGGAGAAGCCAGCCATTAACCACCTCGCATTATAACATGGGTTTCTATGGGGTTGAAAAACCCCCTTGGATTTTAGACCTTTATAACACGCATGTCTATGGGGATATGGAGTCAGGCGATCCTTGGACACAACTTGCGCCTGCCCTGCCTGCACCCTCTTTGCCTGTGGAGCCGGTTAAACCCCATGAACCACCTTGCATTATAACATGGGTTTCTATGGGGTTGAAAAACCCCCTTGGATTTTAGACCTTTATAACACGCATGTCTATGGGGATATGGAGTTAACCGATCCTTGGACACAACTTGCACCTGTCCTGCCGTCACCCTCATTGCCTGTGGAGCCGGTTAAAACCCCTGAACCCCCTCGCATTATAACATGGGTTTCTATGGGGTTGAAAAACCCCCTTGGATTTTAGACCTTTATAACACGCATGTCTATGGGGATATGGAGTTAGGCGATCCTTGGACACAACTTGCGCCTGCCCTGCCTGCACCCTCTTTGCCTGTGGAGCCGGTTAAAACCCATGAACCACCTCGCATTATAACATGGGTTTCTATGGGGTTGAAAAACCCCCTTGGATTTTAGACCTTTATAACACGCATGTCTATGGGGATATGGAGTTAACCGATCCTTAGACACACCTTGCACCTGCCCTGCCGTCACCCTCTTTGCCCGTGGAGCCGGTTAATACCCTGCCCACGACGCACGGGACGCTGCAGGGGGAAGAAAACCAGTAAATACTCCCTCAGATTTCTGCCCATATAACATGGGTGCCAATTGCAAATCAAACCCTTAAAATTTCTGTTTTATCTCTTTGGGGATATGGAGCGCTAGCATAGGCTTTGGCACAACTCCTGATGAGCCTGCTCTTTGGGCCTGTTGCGCTGGGTTTGCCGCTCGGCAACCAGTGAAGAAGCCAGCCATTAATCACCTCGCCTTATAACATGGGTTTCTATGGGGTTGAAAACCCCCCTTGGATTTTAGACCTTTATAACACGCATGTCCATGGGGATATGGAGTCAGGCGATCCTTGGACACAACTTGCGCCTGCCCTGCGTGCACCCTCTTTGCCTGTGGAGCCGGTTAAAACCTCTGAACCACCTCGCATTATAACATGGGTTTCTATGGGGTTGAAAAACCCCCTTGGATTTTAGACCTTTATAACACGCATGTCTATGGGGATATGGAGTCAGGCGATCCTTGGACACAACTTGCGCCTGCCCTGCCTGCACCCTCTTTGCCTGTGGAGCCGGTTAAAACCCATGAACCACCTTGCATTATAACATGGGTTTCTATGGGGTTGAAAAACCCCCTTGGATTTTAGACCTTTATAACACGCATGTCTATGGGGATATGGAGTTAGGCGATCCTTGGACACAACTTGCGCCTGCCCTGCCTGCACCCTCTTTGGCCGTGGAGCCGGTTAAAACCCTGCCCACGACGCACGGGACGCTGCAGGGGGCAGAAAACCAGTAAATACTCCCTCAGATTTCTGCCTGTATAACATGGGTGCCAATTCCAAAAAAAAAAAACCCTTAAAATTTCTTTTTTTATCTCTTTCGGGATATGGAGCGCTAGCATAGGCTTTGGCACAACTCCTGCCCCTGCTCTTTGGGCCAGTTGCGCTGGGTTTGCCGCTCGGCAACCAGTGGAGAAGCCAGCCAATAACCATCTCGCATTATAACATGGGTTTCTATGGGGTTGAAAAACCCCCTTGGATTTTAGACCTTTATAACACGCATGTCTATGGGGATATGGAGTCAGGCGATCCTTGGACACAACTTGCGCCTGCCCTGCCTGCCCTGCGTGCACCCTCTTTGCCTGTGGAGCCGGTTAAAACCCTCTGAACCACCTCGCAATATAACATGGGTTTCTATGGGGTTGAAAAACCCCCTTGGATTTTAAACCTTTATAACAAGCATGTCTATGGGGATATGGAGTTAACCGATCTTTGGACACAACTTGCACCTGCCCTACCGTCACCCTCTTTGCCTGTGGAGCCGGTTAAAACCCCTGAACCACCTCGCATTATAACATGGGTTTCTATGGGGTTGAAAAACCCCCTTGGATTTTAGACCTTTATAACTCGCATGTCTATGGGGATATGGAGTCAGGCGATCCTTAGACACAACTTGCGCCTGCCCTGCCTGCACCCTCTTTGCCTGTGCAGCCGGTTAAAACCCATGAACCACCTCGCAATATAACATGGGTTTCTATGGGGTTGAAAAACCCCCTTGGATTTTAAACCTTTATAACAAGCATGTCTATGGGGATATGGAGTTAACCGATCCTTGGACACAACTTGCACCTGCCCTGCAGTCACCCTCTTTGCCTGTGGAGCCGGTTAAAACCCCTGAACCACCTCGCATTATAACACAGGTGTCTATGGAGTTGAAAACCCCCCTTGGATTTTAGACTTTATAACTCGCATGTCTATGGGGATATGGAGTCAGGCGATCCTTGGACACAACTTGCGCCTGCCCTGCCTGCACCCTCTTTGCCTGTGGAGCCGGTTAAACTCCATGAACCACCTTGCATTATAACATGGGTTTCTATGGGGTTGAAAAACCCCCTTGGATTTTAGACCTTTATAACACGCATGTCTATGGGGATATGGAGTTAACCGATCCTTGGACACAACTTGCACCTGCCCTGCCGTCACCCTCATTGCCTGTGGAGCCGGTTAAAACCCTGCCCACGACGCACGGGACGCTGCAGGGGGCAGAAAACCAGTAAATACTCCCTCAGATTTCTGCCCATATAACATGGGTGCCAATTGCGAAAACAAAACCCCTTAAAATTTCTGTTTTATCTCTTTGGGGATATGGAGCGCTAGCATAGGCTTTGGCACAACTCCTGAGCCTGCTCTTTGGGCCTGTTGCGCTGGGTTTGCAGCTCGGCAACCAGTGGAGAAGCCAGCCATTAACCACCTCGCATTATAACATGGGTTTCTATGGGGTTGAAAAACCCCCTTGGATTTTAGACCTTTATAACACGCATGTCTATGGGGATATGGAGTCAGGCGATCCTTGGACACAACTTGCGCCTGCCCTGCCTGCACCCTCTTTGCCTGTGGAGCCGGTTAAAACCCATGAACCACCTCGCATTATAACATGGGTTTCTATGGGGTTGAAAAACCCCCTTGGATTTTAGACCTTTATAACACGCATGTCTATGGGGATATGGAGTCAGGCGATCCTTGGACACAACTTGCGCCTGCCCTGCCTGCCCTGCCTGCACCCTCTTTGCCTGTGGAGCCGGTTAAAACCCCTGAACCACCTCGCAATATAACATGGGTTTCTATGGAGTTGAAAAACCCCCTTGGATTTTAAACCTTTATAACAAGCATGTCTATGGGGATATGGAGTTAACCGATCCTTGGACACAACTTGCACCTGCCCTGCAGTCACCCTCTTTGCCTGTGGAGCCGGTTAAAACCCCTGAACCACCTCGCATTATAACACGGGTGTCTATGGAGTTGAAAAACCCCCTTGGATTTTAGACTTTATAACTCGCATGTCTATGGGGATATGGAGTCAGGCGATCCTTAGACACAACTTGCGCCTGCCCTGCCTGCACCCTATTTGCCTGTGGAGCCGGTTAAAACCCCTGAACCACCTCGCATTATAACATTGGTTTCTATGGGGTTGAAAACCTCCCTTGGATTTTAGACCTTTATAACACGCATGTCTATGGGGATATGGAGTTAACCGATCCTTGGACACAACTTGCACCTGCCCTGCCGTCACCCTCATTGCCTGTGGAGCCGGTTAAAACCCTGCCCACGACGCACGGGACGCTGCAGGGGGAAGAAAACCAGTAAATACTCCCTCAGATTTCTGCCCATATAACATGGGTGCCAATTGCAAAAACAAAACCCCTTAAAATTTCTGTTTTATCTCTTTGGGGATATGGAGCGCTAGCATAGGCTTTGGCACAACTGCTGAGCCTGCTCTTTGGGCCTGTTGCGCTGGGTTTGCAGCTCGGCAACCAGTGGAGAAGCCAGCCATTAACCACCTCGCATTATAACATGGGTTTCTATGGGGTTGAAAACCCCCCTTGGATTTAAGACCTTTAGACCTTTATAACACGCATGTCTATGGGGATATGGAGTTAGGCGATCCTTGGACACAACTTGCGCCTGCCCTGCCTGCACCCTCTTTGCCTGTGGAGCCGGTTAAACCCCATGAACCACCTTGCATTATAACATGGGTTTCTATGGGGTTGAAAAACCCCCTTGGATTTTAGACCTTTATAACACGCATGTCTATGGGGATATGGAGTCAGGCGATCCTTGGACACAACTTGCGCCTGCCCTGCCTGCACCCTCTTTGCCTGTGGAGCCGGTTAAAACCCATGAACCACCTCGCATTATAACATGGGTTTCTATGGGGTTGAAAAACCCCCTTGGATTTTAGACCTTTATAACACGCATGTCTATGGGGATATGGAGTTAGGCGATCCTTGGACACAACCTGCGCCTGCCCTGCCTGCACCCTCTTTGCCCGTGGAGCCGGTTAAAACCCTGCCCACGACGCACGGGACGCTGCAGGGGGCAGAAAACCAGTAAACTCCCTCAGATTTCTGCCCATATAACATGGGTGCCAATTGCAAAAAAAAAAAAACCCTTAAAATTTCTTTTTTTTATCTCCTTCGGGATATGGAGCGCTAGCATAGGCTTTGACACAACTCCTGCCCCTGCTCTTTGGGCCAGTTGCGCTGGGTTTGCCGCTCGGCAACCAGTGGAGAAGCCAGCCAATAACCATCTCGCATTATAACATGGGTTTCTATGGGGTTGAAAAACCCCCTTGGATTTTAGACCTTTATAACACGCATGTCTATGGGGATATGGAGTCAGGCGATCCTTGGACACAACTTGCGCCTGCCCTGCCTGCCCTGCCTGCACCCTCTTTGCCTGTGGAGCCGGTTAAAACCCATGAACCACCTCGCAATATAACATGGGTTTCTATGGTGTTGAAAAACCCCCTTGGATTTTAAACCTTTATAACAAGCATGTCTATGGGGATATGGAGTTAACCGATCCTTGGACACAACTTGCACCTGCCCTGCAGTCACCCTCTTTGCCTGTGGAGCCGGTTAAAACCCCTGAACCACCTCGCATTATAACACGGGTGTCTATGGAGTTGAAAAACCCCCTTGGATTTTAGACTTTATAACTCGCATGTCTATGGGGATATGGAGTCAGGCGATCCTTGGACACAACTTGCGCCTGCCCTGCCTGCACCCTCTTTGCCTGTGGAGCCGGTTAAAACCCATGAACCACCTCGCATTATAACATAGGTTTCTATGGGGTTGAAAAACCCCCTTGGATTTTAGACCTTTATAACACGCATGTCTATGGGGATATGGAGTTAGGCGATCCTTGGACACAACTTGCGCCTGCCCTGCCTGCACCCTCTTTGCCTGTGGAGCCGGTTAAACCCCATGAACCACCTTGCATTATAACATGGGTTTCTATGGGGTTGAAAAACCCCCTTGGATTTTAGACCTTTATAACACGCATGTCTATGGGGATATGGAGTCAGGCGATCCTTGGACACAACTTGCGCCTGCCCTGCCTGCACCCTCTTTGCCTGTGGAGCCGGTTAAAACCCATGAACCACCTTGCATTATAACATGGGTTTCTATGGGGTTGAAAAACCCCCTTGGATTTTAGACCTTTATAACACGCATGTCTATGGGGATATGGAGTTAGGCGATCCTTGGACACAACTTGCACCTGCCCTGCCGTCACCCTCATTGCCTGTGGAGCCGGTTAAAACCCTGCCCACGACGCACGGGACGCTGCAGGGGGCAGAAAACCAGTAAATACTCCCTCAGATTTCTGCCCATATAACATGGGTGCCAATTGCAAAAACAAAACCCCTTAAAATTTCTGTTTTATCTCTTTGGGGATATGGAGCGCTAGCATAGGCTTTGGCACAACTCCTGAGCCTGCTCTTTGGGCCTGTTGCGCTGGGTTTGCAGCTCGGCAACCAGTGGAGAAGCCAGCCATTAACCACCTCGCATTATAACATGGGTTTCTATGGGGTTGAAAACCCCCCTTGGATTTTAGACCTTTATAACACGCATGTCTATGGGGATATGGAGTTAGGCGATCCTTGGACACAACTTGCGCCTGCCCTGCCTGCACCCTCTTTGCCTGTGGAGCCGGTTAAACCCCATGAACCACCTTGCATTATAACATAGGTTTCTATGGGGTTAAAAAACCCCCTTGGATTTTAGACCTTTATAACACGCATGTCTATGGGGATATGGAGTCAGGCGATCCTTGGACACAACTTGCGCCTGCCCTGCCTGCACCCTCTTTGCCTGTGGAGCCGGTTAAAACCCATGAACCACCTCGCATTATAACATAGGTTTCTATGGGGTTAAAAAACCCCCTTGGATTTTAGACCTTTATAACACGCATGTCTATGGGGATATGGAGTCAGGCGATCCTTGGACACAACTTGCGCCTGCCCTGCCTGCACCCTCTTTGCCTGTGGAGCCGGTTAAAACCCATGAACCACCTCGCATTATAACATGGGTTTCTATGGGGTTGAAAAACCCCCTTGGATTTTAGACCTTTATAACACGCATGTCTATGGGGATATGGAGTTAGGCGATCCTTGGACACAACCTGCGCCTGCCCTGCCTGCACCCTCTTTGCCCGTGGAGCCGGTTAAAACCCTGCCCACGACGCACGGGACGCTGCAGGGGGCAGAAAACCAGTAAACTCCCTCAGATTTCTGCCCATATAACATGGGTGCCAATTGCAAAAAAAAAACCCCTTAAAATTTCTTTTTTTATCTCTTTCGGGATATGGAGCGCTAGCATAGGCTTTGACACAACTCCTGCCCCTGCTCTTTGGGCCAGTTGCGCTGGGTTTGCCGCTCGGCAACCAGTGGAGAAGCCAGCCAATAACCATCTCGCATTATAACATGGGTTTCTATGGGGTTGAAAAACCCCCTTGGATTTTAGACCTTTATAACACGCATGTCTATGGGGATATGGAGTCAGGCGATCCTTGGACACAACTTGCGCCTGCCCTGCCTGCCCTGCGTGCACCCTCTTTGCCTGTGGAGCCGGTTAAAACCCTCTGAACCACCTCGCAGTATAACATGGGTTTCTATGGGGTTGAAAAACCCCCTTGGATTTTAAACCTTTATAACAAGCATGTCTATGGGGATATGGAGTTAACCGATCTTTGGACACAACTTGCGCCTGCCCTGCCTGCACCCTCTTTGCCTGTGGAGCCGGTTAAAACCCATGAACCACCTCGCATTATAACATAGGTTTCTATGGGGTTAAAAACCCCCTTGGATTTTAGACCTTTATAACACGCATGTCTATGGGGATATGGAGTCAGGCGATCCTTGGACACAACTTGCGCCTGCCCTGCCTGCACCCTCTTTGCCTGTGGAGCCGGTTAAAACCCATGAACCACCTCGCATTATAACATGGGTTTCTATGGGGTTGAAAAACCCCCTTGGATTTTAGACCTTTATAACACGCATGTCTATGGGGATATGGAGTTAGGCGATCCTTGGACACAACCTGCGCCTGCCCTGCCTGCACCCTCTTTGCCCGTGGAGCCGGTTAAAACCCTGCCCACGACGCACGGGACGCTGCAGGGGGCAGAAAACCAGTAAACTCCCTCAGATTTCTGCCCATATAACATGGGTGCCAATTGCAAAAAAAAAAAACCCTTAAAATTTCTTTTTTTATCTCTTTCGGGATATGGAGCGCTAGCATAGGCTTTGACACAACTCCTGCCCCTGCTCTTTGGGCCAGTTGCGCTGGGTTTGCCGCTCGGCAACCAGTGGAGAAGCCAGCCAATAACCATCTCGCATTATAACATGGGTTTCTATGGGGTTGAAAAACCCCCTTGGATTTTAGACCTTTATAACACGCATGTCTATGGGGATATGGAGTCAGGCGATCCTTGGACACAACTTGCGCCTGCCCTGCCTGCCCTGCGTGCACCCTCTTTGCCTGTGGAGCCGGTTAAAACCCTCTGAACCACCTCGCAGTATAACATGGGTTTCTATGGGGTTGAAAAACCCCCTTGGATTTTAAACCTTTATAACAAGCATGTCTATGGGGATATGGAGTTAACCGATCTTTGGACACAACTTGCGCCTGCCCTGCCTGCACCCTCTTTGCCTGTGGAGCCGGTTAAAACCCATGAACCACCTCGCATTATAACATAGGTTTCTATGGCTTATGTCGAAAGGGTGCGTGCGCGGAGCGGGATGGGAGCGGGGAGGGAACGGGGATGGCCGCACCCTTTCGAGAGAAGCCCCCCCGGTTGTCTCGAAAGGGTGGGTTGCGTGTGGGGAGTGAAATTAACGCACCCATTCGTGGAAACCGGGGGGGCTTGTCTCGAATGGGTGTGTTGAGTAGTCTGATGTACCAGCCGTTTTTTTGTTAATGTAAGTAAAAAAAAAAAATTAAAAGAAGAAAAAAGTAGGAAAGGAGACAGGCGGTTGGCTATCACCTGATGGGGGCGGGGGGCGGTGTCCAACGATCCCCAAAATATATAGGAGGGAAAGAATTCCCCTTTTCTGTCTGCTAGAATATTATGGTGGGATGCATAAAACGGGAGAAATGTATGCCCCACTCCCCCCACCCCCAAAGAAAAAGAAAAAAAAAGAGGAATAGGCATTTTGTTATGAGTATTCTTACACTCAAGACCGGGACTCAAGAACGCAAAAGCGATCTTATGAAGCCGCACACACACACACATACGCACACACCCTCACTTGCAAATATCTTCCTTAAGTTTCTTACTGTCTCAAATTAAAGATGTGCATGAGGCTGACTTCATGATGGAATGCGCATTTCCAAAGGACAGATGAGGCAGAATAGAAAGTCATATTTCCAGTTTATTTGAATTCACCATGGAGGGAGGGACAACAACATTGTGCACTTCAAGCAATCACAAACAAATTAGACAACAAGTTGTGTGTGTGTGTGCGGGTGCAGAAGATTGCTTCTGCGTTCTTGAGTGTAAGAATACTCATAAACAAAATGCCTATTCACTTTTCTTGGGGGGGGGGGCATACATTTCTCCCGTTTTATGCATCACACCATAATATTCTAGCAGACAGAAAAAGGGGAACTCTTTCCCACGTGTATATTTTGGGGATCCTTTGACCAGCCGCGGATCCAGGATTTGATGACTGGGGGGGGGGGGGGCCCATGGCCATGGAAGATTTTTTTTTTTGTAATCTAGCGACTAAAAAAAAAAAAAAAGGTTGTACATTACATTCCGGCAGTGAACTAGCAGGGGGGGGGGTGCATAATTTTTTTTTTTTTTTTGCGTGTGTCGTAAAAACTGTGCTAGGGGAGTAGGCGTATCCTATTATCCTATTACAGGTCCAAAAATTTCGCGACAAGCAAAAAAAAAAAAAAAAAAAAAAAAAAGGTTGTATATTACATTTCCCATTTCGGCGTTCCTTCTTTTTTTTTTTTTTTGGGGGGGGGCTTTCTTTTTTAGGGGGCCGAGGTACCCAAAATGGTCAAAAATGGGCTGAAAGCAAAAATTTTGGGTCGGGGGGCAAAGGCCCGCTCGCCCCCCCCCCCCCCGGATCCGCGCCTGCCTTGGACCTTTTTTTCTTCTTCTTTTTTTTTCCCCTTACATTAACAAAAACGGCTGGAACATCAGACTACTCAACACACCCTTCGAGACAAGCCCCCCCGGTTTCCACGAATGGGTGCGTTAATTTCACTCCCCACACGCAACCCACCCTTTCGAGACAACTGGGGGGGCTTCTCTCGAAAGGGTGCGGCCATCCCGTTCCCTCCCCGCTCCCATCCCGCTCCGCGCACGCACCCTTTTCGACATAAGCCG
>JAPZVO010001594.1:0-15935 GCA_029962745.1 Echinometra lucunter | reverse complement strand
ATAACTTTTTATACCTTCGAGGTAGGATTGCCAAATTCATACAAGAGGTCCATCTCTTGAAGGTTCAGGTCAAGTTCGAATGTGAGTTGAATTTGATTAAGGTCAAGGTCAAAGGTCAAAGTCAATGAACTTTTCATGACTGGCACTGTGCTGTGTTGTACACACAAAACTTTCTATAGCTTCGAGGTGTGGATCACCAAGTTTTATACCAGAGGTACATCTCTTGAAGGCACAGTCAAGTTTGAGTATGAGTTGAATTGAAT
This sequence comes from Echinometra lucunter, assembly GCA_029962745.1. Taxonomy (NCBI): domain Eukaryota; kingdom Metazoa; phylum Echinodermata; class Echinoidea; order Camarodonta; family Echinometridae; genus Echinometra; species Echinometra lucunter. The sequence goes on along the minus strand of JAPZVO010001594.1, from coordinate 15,672 downwards.
AAGGTCAGAGGTCAAAGTTCAATGAACTTTCATGACTGGCACTGTGCTATGTTGTACACACAATAACTTCTATACCTTCGAGGTAGGATTGCCAAATTCATATGAGAGGTCCATCTCTTGAAGGTGCAGGTCAAGTTCGAATGTGAGTTGAATTTGATTAGGTCAAAGGTCAAAGGTCAATGAACTTTTCATAACTGGCACTGTGCTATGTTGTACACCTAATAACTTTCTATAGCTTTGACGTGGAATCACCAAATTCATACCAGAGGTCCATCTCTTGAAGCGCAGGTCAAGTTCGAATATGAGTCGAATTGAATAAGGTCAAAGGTCAAAGGTCAATGAACTTTCCATGACTGGCACGTGCTATATTGTACACACAATAACTTTTTATACCTTCGAGGTAGGATTGCCAAATTCATACAAGAGGTCCATCTCTTGAAGGTGCAGGTCAAGTTCGAATGTGAGTTGAATTTGATTAAGGTCAAAGGTCAAAGGTCAATGAACTTCCATGACTGGCACTGTGCTGTGTTGTACACACAATAACTTTCTATAGCTTCGAGGTGGGATCACCAATTCATACCAGAGGTCCATCTCTTGAAGGCACAGGTCAAGTTTGAGTATGAGTTGAATTTGAATAAGGTCAGAGGTCAAAGGTCAATGAACTTTCATGACTGGCACTGTGCTATGTTGTACACACAATAACTTTCTATACCTTCGAGGTAGGATTGCCAATTCATATGAGAGGTCCATCTCTTGAAGGTGCAGGTCAAGTTCGAATGTGAGTTGAATTTGATTAAGGTCAGAGGTCAAAGGTCAATGAACTTTTCATAACTGGCACTGTGCTATGTTGTACACCTAATAACTTTCTATAGCTTTGACGTGGAATCACCAAATTCATACCATTTTTCAAACAATAAGTTTGCCATAACACCTTAATAATTTTTAATTTACAATTTACTCACATTATTATCAGTTACATTCTTTTTCACTAACATTCATTTCCTTACTTGCATGGAAATAATTATAGCTTCATAGTATTAACAGCATTCTTAGTGTTATCTGATTTCCTAGGGATAAAGTAGGCCTATACCATTATTGCATATGTAAAACTGTCAGAACCACAATTCACCCCCTAAACTGCTGACAGCCTCAGAAGTCATATAGCATAGTTTTGACATGCAGTCTCTTCATGACTGCAATATGCAGGCGAGACAACGCTTGGCGTTTGCCTGTTTTACAGAGCATACTTGAAACATGGAAGATCCAGATAATAAAGGAAACAAAATTTCGAAAATTTTGGAGTTTTTACTATTTTGCCCATTTTCTCGGCTTCTCTTCGCGCGCGACTTCTGTCTGATTTGCACCGAGGTGCAAAAAAAGCTGGGATTCCCAGCCCCGGTGCAGCGATGGTCCGCTGTATCAAAGGGGGACTACCACTTCCCCTTGAGGTTTGTTTGGGTTTTCCTTCCCTACCCAGAGCTCCTGTCAGTTCCCCAGGCAAAGCCCAGGTAACCAGTCGGCAACACAAAGAGGTAGGGGTTGAGTTACAAGTAGAGAGGCAATTATGGACCATTAAGAAGCTACGAGTACGTACAGCAAGGAGAGGGGAAAAGGCCCGGGGGGGGGGGGGCACTCAGTATATAGTGCGTGGTGGGCATGTGCCGTAGAGAAGACCCCCATTTTGACACTCTCAAATTTCCGTTCCAAAGCATAGCATTTTCATCTTATTGAGAAAAAGAACAAAGAAAGCCGTTCCAAAGCATGGCATTTTCTTCTAATTCGAGAAAAAAAGAGAAGACAGAAATCCGTTCCAAAGATTCGCATATTTTTTGTTGCGCCGTTCCGGCCGCATTGATCCACCACAATGAGCTGCATTTTTGGTGAAAAGCGGCCCGCAGAGCGCTGTCCGACCATGGGATACATACGCACTCACACGCGGGCGAACCGTTCCAAAGACCCACGTTTTCACAAACATTTGTAGTTCTGAAGCCCGTTCCGAAGACCCTCCTTTTCACAATAAGCCCGTTCCAAAGCCCCCGTTTTTGTCTCGCCCGCGGCACATACCTCCCACTTTTGGGGTCGAGTACCCCCCCAGCAGGGAAAAAAATAATTTTTTTATTTCGGGGGCTCCATTTCGATTTTTATCCAATTTTTCGGGGGCTACTTTTTCAACTTTCGGGGGCTACTTTTCCCATTTCGGGGGCTACAATTTTCAGGGGTTAGTTTGAATTTAAACATCACAGATTTGTTGATTTATCACAAGAACAAGCAAGTTTCATGTATATAATGACCTCTATCACCCTTTGGCCTTGACCTTGAGTCCCCAAAATCTAATCATGTCATTGTCCTTCCCATATGCATTCATGAGCAAAGTTTGAAGTTGATCCGTCAAAAGGTTACAAAGTTATCGCAAGAACGAACCATTTCTATGTACAAAATGACCTTTATGACCTTTGACCTTTGACCTTGAGTTCCCCAAATTTATTCAGAAATTGTCCCTCCCATATAAATACAAGATGCAATTTTGAAGTTGATCTGTCAAATGGTTATTGAGTTATTGCAACAGTACATTTCTATCTACATGACCTCTATGACCTTTGACCTTTGACCTTGAGACCCCAAAATTTGATGGACCATTATCCCTCCCATATGCATACATGAGCCAAGCTTGAAGTTGATCCATCATATGGTTACTGAGTTATTACAAGAATGATCCATTTCTATGTACATGTAGTTGTGCTCATAAATATTCATATCTGGTGTGAATATTTATGAGCATCATCTACCTAGCTGATTGTGCAATCACTAATAAAATGTATATGATTTTTTTTTATCGAAAGATGTAACTATAGCACCACACGTATGTGGAGGTGCTTATAAATATTCACAATATCTGAAGGTGATAGATATTCATATCTGAAGCTCATAATATTCATATCTGACTTGAATATTTATGAGTGTCTTCCTACACGTGATTTGAAAATACTAACTGTAAAAGATACATATTAAGTTTTGTATAAAGCTGTAGCACACCCATGGAATATTTGAGCCAAAAAGCTTTTACCGAGAGCTTGGCTGTATCATTGCTCCCAAAGCTAATGCAACGGGCAGTTCCAATCGCATTGGCGGGGAAGATTCATGCAGCTGACGGGAGAACGCATAATCAAGCGCATGTGCCATGTGCTTCATCAGGGCTTTCCAAAAGTGCTGAAACTTTCCTGCAAAATGCGATTGGTTCAGAAACGGACTTGCTCGATTCCACCAATAACTTTCGGGGGCGATTTTCCAATTTTCCGTCGCCCCCGAAATCATTTTTTCGGCCTATTTCGGGAGCTCTCTCAGGCGTTTCTGGGGCGAATTCGCCCGCCGCCCCCGTGAATTTTTTCCCTGCCCCCAGGGGAAAAGGTAGGGAAGGAGGGATAAAGAACGGCTTAGAAAGGGTGAAGGGATAGTCATGCAATGAGGACATGCAGGTAAGGAAGGGAGGAAATATGAAAGGGAGGCAACTCCAGCTGAAGTTGTGCATCTGCTTGCCATACGCCAAGGTTATGAAAATATTGTAATTGAGTCAATTGAACTTTCTTAACCTCATGCCAGCCCCAAAACAGAAGATTCTTGCTCACAAAATGCATGAAGAACTGCACTTTATCACTAGGGATTTCTTTGAGCCGTAATCATCATCCATCAGGGGAGCATTTCATGAAAATCCCTGTCGGTGATTTTCACTGACTAATTTGCTCTCAGCCAATCAGATGCGAGGATTTTCAGTAGCTTATAACAGTTGTCAGCGAAAATCTCTGACAAACTCTTCATGAAGCGCTCCCCTGAATTTCATATTGGGTTCTGTAGCAACCTCCAGCAGCAGAACTCTTAAAATGGAGAAGCATTGAAAGATATTACATTCAAAATAAATTTCAAAATGGTTAAACAAGAGAATACAAGATAATGATAATGATTTACAATTATAATGATAGATTCTTCTTCTCCATTTAAACACAAGATCCATGTAAAATTTCATAGTGATTGGTTTTGTTGTGGAAGGAATCAGAGGGCCTCTTTTCTCCTCCTCCATTAGGAGGTGCTAAAAAATATCCCATCACATTGAAGGGTTTTGAAGTGCATTTCTCTTGAAACATTTGTCTCCAAACCAAACATTTTTTGATTTGCAAATTCTTTTTTGATCTAAAATATTAAACTCAAACTCATCCTTTTTATTCACCATGTAGATGTTCCTGTCACTCCCCCAGGATCAGAGACAGAACCACTTTCTCCTGAACTGATCAAGCAGTGTGCGGAGGATTTCAAGTTGAAGTATCGGACAACTCTCTGTAAGATTAGAGCTGATCCTCTTGATCCTGATTCCCTTGTGCAATTTGAAGACATGTACACAAACCTTGCCTTGGAAGAAGAAGAGCATCGAAAAAGTAGGCGACCCCTGAAGTATGAGGAACTCTTTAATCTTAAAGTCAATGGAGAGTTCCCCAGGCGGCTTGTGGTACAGGGAGAGGCAGGGACTGGCAAGACTACATTCTGTGCTAAGATTGCATGGGACTGGATAAATGGAAGTTCTGATCTCCCACCGTATGTGTGGACGATTATTGTACCTCTTCGTGAAGCTGAGCAGTACACCATCGGTGAGATTGCAAAGTCATATCTAACGAAGGAAAACCCACAACAGCCCATCAGATTACTGAGTACATCCGCTCACATCAAAAGGAAGTATTCATTGCGTTTGATGGCTTGGATGAGTTTGGTGGCAAGCTTGGGAAGCAGGGAAAAGATGGTTCAAAGTCAGAATGTACCCAGTCACCATCTGCTGATCAAATGCAGCTTTCATCCTTACCGTCTGCTGGTGCTTCTGTGCAGCCAAGTATCAGTACTTCAGCGGCGTGTGGAAGTCTGTCAAAGAGAGGTGAAATCACAAGCATTCTTCGTTCAGATGAACTTGCTGCTTGCCCTGTCTTAGTTACAAGCCGGCCATGGAAGGTCTCAGAGATCAGATGGGATAACAATCTAAGGAAACTATACACATTTATTCATGTGGAGGGTTTCAAGAAGGAGAATGTGAAAGTTTACATTCACAAGTACTTTCAAGATGATGAGGCCAAAGCAGATCAGCTTATCCAGTTTAATTCATCATAATGACAGCATATTTGGAAGTATGGCCCCATATCCTATCTACATAGCTATGCTCTGTCTCATGTGGAGCAACTTGATGATCATAAACAAGAAAGTTCAAGTCATTTCAAACTTTTTCTCAAATATTTGAGGAAATATTTGAGGAAATGTTTGAGTTCCTGAAGGTGCATTATGTTCAGAAAGTGATCACAGATCTAGGCAGCCCATTATTCACTGACTATCTCAAACAAATTGAGAAGCTCATGCAAACCAGTTGCCCAACTTGCTTTCACTGGTCTACACAAAAATACTCTTGTTTTCAAAGAAGATTGAATTCCAACATTGCTCTGAATCCATAGAAGCGCTTGCAGAGTAGGGGTGTTGTCACAGGAGAAGAGACTTACTTGTATACATGATAAGAGCAATAATTATCTACAGTCAGCAGTCTTCTTTCCTCACAACCTCTTTCAGGAGTACATGGCTGGAGTCCATTTTGCTTCCCTCTATGAATCAGATCACAATGAATTCAACAAATTGCTGGAAGAAGTAGTACTCCCTAGGAAGGAAGAGTTAGGTATCTCCTATACTTTGCTGTATCAAGAAACAAAGCCATTGCAAACCATGTAATGAATACCTTGTGCAAGATAGTGATAAGATGGAGAAGGACATGGATCTACTTGTGGATGTCGCCTTTGAGAGTCAGGAACCATGATGTAGCAGCTTTGTTGAGGGACAGAGTATCATCAGCTAAGATGAAGGTGAAGATAGACACCTCTTCAACACACCTATAGCAGGATATATATTTACTGAAATGTATATGTATGTGGTAAGTTTTATGTCTTTCATAATGATTAGTAGCCATAGCAATACTATTCAATTATTTTTTTCAGAACAAGTTGCTATATGAGTGTTTTCAAAAATTTTCTTCAATGAACTATGTATATGCACATTAGTAGAAAAATATCAGCAACCAATATTAAAGAAATCTTTGCTAAGTTGTTTTTCAAAATTAAATTTTCTTCATTTAATTTAATGCTTTATAGACCTTCCTTTTTGGTCCAGATCAAAATCACTCTGAAATTTGTCAAATGAAAGAAAAAAAAGATTACTGAGAGAAATATTTGAATGGTAGATAATGATAAAATGTACTATGTTGATATTCTTCTTTGCTGTCATGCAAGATCTATTCACTGTTTATTCATTGCAATGTTCAGCATAATCAGTAAAACAAGTCCAACATTCCCTAAAATGTAATATGGAAATGATTTCTATCGTATTTCCCCAAACTGCATAGTGAAATTGCATTCAAAAGCCACAGAATAAAAAGGTGAATGCTTTTTTTGTACATCTTGCAGTCTTCTTGTCTAAAACTTTCAATATACTTTTCCGGGGAGCGGAACATTGATGTAGGAACAATTCAACCACTTCATTCCTACCTCGAATTTAAATAGTACACTGAATACAGTTTTTATTGGAACATGATTTATTAAATTATTTTGGTTTCTGTACAATTCAGAGATTTTTCATACTCTTTATTATTCTACTGCCTTTGCACTATTCACTCCATTGTAAGTGTGTAATACAATAAGATGACATACTTCTGGAGTGAGAAAAATCCGGGGGGGATGTTGGATGGAATGTTAAATGATGAAGGTTTAAACGTATGTGCAGTAGATTTTAGTGGAGAAAGAAGGTAAATGAAGTGAAGGTTGAAATAAGCAAGTAATGTACGATTAATTTTGGGGGGTGTAAATTCAATTTAAATATCTTTCTTGAAAGAGTATCAGATGATATGTGACTGACTTTACTACATCTGGCTTTAAAGTTCTAATCAGGGCTGGGCGGATGTTTTTGAGCTAGTGTAATGTACATTTATTCAAATACGAATTATTCGTGTTAATTCAGGGTTAGGGATGGACGAACAAAGCATGAACATAGAGTGAAGGGAAACTTCATGTGTAGAACTAAATGTGAGTAGGGAAGTGAAGTCTGCATTGTAATTTTGTATGATTGACCATATCAGTGAGAAATGCCCAGTACTGGTATCTATTTCACTCTTGATCTTTAATATTCCTCATGTGCTTTCATTGATTATCAGGGATGGTTAATATCATATGGATGCGTCAAAGGAAATACCAGTTTACCGTCCCATGATTATAGTATTTCTTTATTTTATTTCAGGTCAGACTTAGATGTACATGGTTATCTATGTTTAGTTTACTACAATTTGGACCAACCCATGTCACCATGATATGGCAAAGATGATATGCTCCTCACCCTCCCTGTTGGATGTTTCCCTAGAAGGTATATCCTTCCATGATGATTTCTTTGCAGTTCTTGCCAATGAAGGAAAGAAGTCCAAGGTGAGTGAATGTGATTATGTATTTGGTAAAATTACCATTTGGTCCATTGCAACTTGGTATAATTCTTAATGATCTCATTCATTTTTAAAATTTCATATAAACCAAAATGTCCTGTAAATGAGGCCTTTTCATTATTTTTTTTATTAAATTTATTTTTTTCAAAACTTTTTTTTCCCACTTTTTTCATTTAATTTATAATGTCAGTTTGGGCTTATACTAATTTTCTTTCCTGTTGGTCTAGTGTCTGTTTGGTTTCTGACCTGCTTTGTCATTTACTCCAATATAAATCGAAAATATATAAAGAATCCAATTGAATATAGAAAAATAACTTATAATAGATATAGAAATAAAGTCACTAGTGCAATACGGCAGTGTAAACAATTGTATTATAAAACTCGTTTTTATAGTGTACAGAATGATATCAGAAGAACATGGAATGTAATCAATGATCTGTTGAATAAGAAAAAGGCAACAGTACAACATATGAATATTAATCATCTCGGCAGAAACATATCTGATTGTAAGGAAATTGCAAATTTATTTAATAAATATTTCACAACTATTGGATTAGACATAATTAATACTTTGCCACAATCTTGCTGTACTTATGATAAGTTCTTGCCACCCCAAAACTTGTTGAATTCATTTTTTTCTCAGCCGCATACAACCTAGTGAAATAATCAAAATTGTGTCTGAACTTCAGCCAAACAAAAGCCCTGGCTATGATGGCATGACTGTAGTGTTCTTAAAAAATCTATTCATTTTTTAGTCACACCTTTATGTAGTATTTTTAATTTGTCAATAGATAAGGGAGTCTTCCCTAGTTCCCTGAAATTAGCCAAATGTGTACCCATACATAAAAAGGGGATAAATCTGTATTATCTAACTATAGACCAATCTCTGTCCTATCTGTAATTTCTAAGTTATTTGAAAAACTTATACACAACGTTTATTGTCATATTATGTTACAATAATATCATATCTAAAAAACAATTTGGTTTCAGACCCAATTACTCTACCTATATGGCATTGATTGATTTCTGTGACAAAATAGCAAATGCATTTGAAAATAAGCAATTTGTCATTGGGATTTTCTTAGATCTATCAAAAGCTTTTGATTGTATAAATCACGACATTCTTATAGAAAAAATGAGATATTATGGTATCAGAGGTCTTGCCTTAGATTGGTTCAAAAGTTATCTTTATAATCGCAGACAGTATGTACATTTGAATGGTTATTCATCCCCCATACAAAACATTAATATTGGTGTTCCTCAGGGATCTGTTTTAGGTCCTCTACTTTTTATTATGTATATAAATGACTTACATTTTATTAGTAAATATTAGATTCTGTATTATATGCAGATGATAGCAATTTTTTTATAACTGGAAATGATATACAAAATGTTTGTGCAATACTAAATGGGGAATTGTGCAAGATAGGCCAGTGGTTTTTAGCCAACAAGCTGAAACTAAATACTGATAAAACCTCGTGCATGGTATTCCACACTAAGAATAAGCATATTGATACTAATTCTATTGATGTAAAATTGATGGTTCTAATATTCCAGTTGTAAATACCACTAAATTTTTGGGAGTAACTTTAGATAATCATCTTATTTGGAATTACCATGTAAATGAAATATGTTGTAAAATATCAAGGGCAATCGGTGCAATCAGTAGAGTAAGTGCAATTGTACCAACTCATATTCGTTTAAAACTATATTTTTCTATGATCTTTCCTCACCTTATTTATTGCAACATTGTATGGGGAAACTGTGCAAATATCTTTTAAATCGAATTTTTGTTCTTCAAAAGCGTGCAATACGGATAATTACAAACTCTAAGCCCTACACTCACTCAAATCCTTTGTTTAAAGAAAAGAAATTATTGAATATCTATGATATTCACAAATTTTCTACCTGTATATTCATGTATAAATATGTCCATAACTCTTTGCCAAAATTTTTAGGTAATTGTTTTATTCAGAAAAAATATGTATATGATATACGACAGAACAATAACTTGTATGTACCAAATTACAAATATAATTTTTCTCGAACAACTGTTAAATACTCGGGACCGAGTATGTGGAATAGCCTTCCGAGTAGCCTGAAGTCTTTGCCAAAGTTTTTTGAAATTTAAAACGAACATTCAGAAATTTTCTTTTGAACTCCTATTAATTTGCCTATCCGTTCCTCTCCCCCCCCCTTTGGTTTTCGTTTTTGTAGCTTTTTTGTGTTATAGGGATTGACCTTTGAAAGGTCTTGAGGCCTATTGTTAATCCCACCACTTTCTGTTATTTGCTGTATTTATAATGTACCCTTTTGTATTCGTGTTTGAATGTATTTTTGAATGTTTTTTTATGCTATTGCTACCTGTATTTTTATCAGATTGTGGAAATAAATAAATCAAAAAAAAATCAATCAAAAGTACTGGGGGGTGTTTCATAAAGCTGATCGTAAGTTACACACGACTTTACACACGAATGGAATATGTTCTTGGGTGCTAATCAGATTCTCACTCATTGACATGTAGCACAAGAACATATTACTAGTCGTGCCTAAAGTTGTGCGTAACTTACGAACAGCTTTATGAAACACCCCCCCCCCCTCCTGGTCAGAGTCACCAGCTTGTTCAATTGCCTGCATATCAGACAATGAGAAAACAGTGAGATGCCCAATTGGTCATGATACCAACTGATGAGCTTGTGGATATTGGAAAGCCTGATGATTGGAGCATGTGGCTAGTAGACAAAAAGGTCTGTAGAAAAATGATATCAGACCAGTAAGGTGTGATAGACAAAACTGGATGGGGATCAGATGTGCCAGAATGGTGAGGACAATGGATTGGAGATGGATGGGGCAGAGCGTGTTCGCATGAAAATTGCTCTGCCCCGCCCCATCCTTTGTCCTCTCTCAATGATGCATTTGATTTGACAAGCTTGATTCTAGGCAAAATGCCATCAGACCAAATGAGTTGAAACAATCTGAATGTACAATAAGGAAAACACTTTTATAGGAGTTGTTTAAATTACACATTTCACATTATCCAAATTAAGAGGTATTTTTGTACCAAACTATACTTAAGCTTTAAAATCATATGGTACTTCTTTATGTTGTTATGGAATCTGCTGTTATGATTTATGTTGATATTACTTCCAGTGACAGAGAAATGTGATATGAAGAGGGGATAATATATACTGTGCATGAAATACAGATTTGTTGCATTGAATCTCTTATTTAGCAAATGAATTTCACCTTCAGATGATATTTGCATGTAAAATTAATTTGGCTGTGATAGAAGCATCCCTTTTAAACTGTACCCCTTTTGTGGAAGAGGGGAATAATGTGTGAATGTTGATTTGCTAAGTGCAAAATTAAAATCTAAGTATAAAAGATACTAATAATTCTGATTACCAATACCAGAAACAATTTTGTTAGCAATGCATGAATGTAAAAAAAATTATAACCTTGATGAGATACTGGTTTATGGAACTCAATACATCTTTGATAATGTAGGCTACATGAAGATTTTTTTTCATTTAAATTGGCCTCCACTAAAAACTGGAGGCCAGGTATTCATTCTAGGTTTTAGCCTTTTCAGTAGTTCAAAGAAATCTTTAAGATGTGTTGGGGGTGGTGAAGGAGGTCTCAAGGGTTTACTTCAGGTTCAGTAAACAATAAATTAGAATGAAGAATGAAGTATGATTCCTTTCTTACTTTTTGTAAAATCCATTGGGATAATGTGTAGTGAAATACCTTGAGTTAAAATATAGCATTCATATGACATGGATATTATGTAAGTGCATAGAATAGACAAATTAAGACCACTAATGCCCTTTCTTAATTATCCAATCAAGACAAGCTCTCACCCTTACCAAATGGAAAGGTTAAGATAAAGTTTCTTAATCTTTCATTAACATTTAAAGGTTAATGTTAGGATTACCAGTTTAAGGCTAACAGCTGTGAATGCTTAACCTTAGCTTTTACAATTTACGGTAACCTTTCAGGACACACTCTTAACATTAGCAATAATCATTAAACATTTTTACCAAGTCTTCAACCCTTTGGCTGAAAATTATCTGAGTCCTTAACCTTTATAGTGAAAAAACCTAAGCCCTTAGCCTTTGGCTGAAAATTTTCTAAGTCCTTAATTTTTTAGCGAAAAAAAATCTAAGTGCTAAGCCTTTAGCCAAAAAATTTCTAAGTCCTTAAGCCTTCAGTGAAAAAAGGAAAAACGTTGAAGTCCTAAAACCGGAGGCATTATGTTTTTGGGTTGTCCGTCGTCTGTCCTGTTTTCGTTCTCGCGATAACTTCAGAAACCATTTGACGGATCAACTTCAAACTTGGCTTGTGTCTGCATATGAGAGGGACAATGATCTGATTAAAATTTGGGGTCTCAAGGTTAAAGGTCAAAGGTCATAGAGGTCATTATATACATTAAAATTGCTTGTTATTGAGATAACCTAACAACTCTGTGACAGTTCAGTTCAAACTTGGCTCATGTATGCATATGGAAGGTCTCATGATGGTCTCATTCGATTTGGGGTCACAAGGTCAGAGGTCAAGGTCAAAAGTGTCATTGTATGCATGAAAATTAAAAAAAATGACTTGAATGTGCCATATATTTGTGATCTGGCAATTGGGGGGCATAAATTTTGTGACCGCGCGCAATTGAGGATTCATTTAGTTTTTTATATTTTTTTGTAGTAGATATATATTGTCTAAAGCTTATTTCCCTGGTTAAGAATTAACTTAAAGATACATGTAATGTGAGTAATTACAAAAGAATTCTATTTGGACTGAAAATTCCTTGAAACTGTTCTTTATCATTGCAGAAAATGAAATTTGGTACACAACAATACTATTTGAAACAATGGAACACGTTTTACATTATCAAATCACCAACTGAAATAGCATGTTGACAAATAACACACACAAATATGTGTATGTGGGACTGTACATAACCATCACTGAATTGAAACGAGAAAGAATAATTTTCCTTGACCAGTACTCTTTATTCCCTTTAACATTTTGGAGTGAAAAGAGCTTCAAACCTTTTCTGACACCTGAAGGTTCATTTGTAGCATCGAGATGACACATGACTGAAAATCACTTTTTTTTTCAGTTGTGACATATTGAAGTGTGAGACAATTAACTTACTGCTTGCACACTATATAACAAAAGGGTAATATAATAATTCATTTTATGTTTATTGAAAATACATACATTGTACATGTACATGTATTATACCATTTAGGCCTAAAATACAATTTTTTCAGCAGCATCCCTGTACATGTGTATTCAACCAGTTTATAGTATACTACAGTGAAACCTCTTTAGAAAGAGGTCTGATATAACAAAACTGTTATAACAAGGTAATTTTACTGGTCCCTGCTCTTTGTATTTCTTTGTTTTTCTTTGTTTTTTTACCCTGCTACAACAAGAAACCTGATATAACAAGGTAATTTTCATGGTCCAAGGACCTTGATATAACGAGGTTTCACTGTATAGTATAGTACAGTACAGTACAGTGGAACTCAGTATAACAAGGTCCTTGAGAACCTCAAAATTACTGTATTATAGCAGGAATCTCCTTATAGCAGCATAGGCGGATCCAGGTTTACCAAAGGGAGGCTTGCTACCGAGCGGTGCACATTTTTTTGCGGTTTAGCGATGGAACCAGAGAATCAGAGGTGCATTTATCATTCTAAAGAGGGAGGGGAGTCTGACCCTGTTAAATAGAATTTCTCAAAATAAAGGATTTCTACTGGCAGGGGCTCGCTAGACTTTTTTTCAATGGGGGGCGGGGTGTAGAGGCAAGATTGCCGACAAACAATGCCACCGATTACCCACGACCAACGTCGATAAATTAAACTGTATAAAGCCCACGAGGCATGTTCTATTATGTGCCTCTATCATATTTTCCTTATTTTGTTCACCCTCTCTTGCTGAATGTGTTTGTTTTCCGAAAACATCCTGTATCTAAATATAATCCAAGCGAGCACAGTGAGCGAGGAAAAATATAAACTCTCTTTCGTAGAAGTGATATTTCTTCATCAAACTAAAGATGGGCTTAAAGATATCTAAATTATCTATTTGGTCACCTCTCCCGCCTGATTCATTCGCTTCAAAAACCACCTTAAAGCGCAGCGAGCGAGGAAAAAATCTATAAACTCTTTTTCTTGGTAGAAGTGATGATTCTTCATCCAAATACATGATGGAATTAACTATGAGATGTCTAACTTATACATATACATTTTATCACCTCGCTTGCCGAATTCGTTTGCTTTCCCAAATCCATCTTGTAGGCCTATCTGAATATTATATAAGAGCGAGCAAGGACAATGCATATGATAAAAATGAAAGTTCTTCATCAAATGCACGACGGGCCTTTAAAATATCTATTCTAATATATTTGGTCACCTCTCTTACCTAATTTATTGCTTTGAAAGGCCATCCTGCATCTAAATATTATATGAGCGAGCGCAGCGAGTGAGGAAATATATTTACTCTTTTTATGGTAGGTGATAACTCTTCATCAAAATACATGATAGGTCTCGCTTGCCGAATTCGTTTGCTTTCCCAAATCCATCTTGTATTTGAATATTATACGAGCGAGCGTAGCGAGCGAGGAAAAATATACATAGTCTTTGTTATGGTAGAAGTGATAATTCTTCATCAAAATACACGGTGGAATTACAATGAGATATCTAACTTATACATGTACATTTGATCACTTCGCTTGCCGAATTTGTTTGCTTTCCCAAATCCATCTTGTATCTGAATATTATACGAGCAAGCGTAGCGAGCTAGGAAAAATATATACTGTATATACTCTTTTTTTTATGGTAGAAGTGATAATTCTTCATCAAAATACATGATGGGCCTAAAGATATCTAAATTATCTATTTGTTCATCTCACTTGCAGAAGGGCCTTGACTCTATATCCTTGTACAGGTAGATAAATAAATGTAAATGTCTACTCTCTCTCTAAAAAAATAAAGAAATAAAAAGAATTATATAACAAATAATGATGTAACAAATGACAAAGACTCTGTGCAATCTAAAAGCTTGCGTAACCCTTTTTTTATGCTGAGAAGACTAAGACCATACATAGACGGAGACACTATTCTTTTATATCTTACATGTATTATACAATGATACATCCTAATGACTATTGTAATCTTTAATGGATGAAACTTGTTATACAGTGCCTATCAAAATGATCCAATTACTTCAAAACAGAGCTCTGAGAATTTTTTGCAGGTTTTGCAGGTAAACTTACTTTGGTTTTAAGCTTCTGATTAACCCGTTGCCTGATGAATATGTTCCACTAAAATATAAATTAAACAACAACGTGGGGTTTTAAGCTGATTAGGCTTGACCGGCGGCGGTGTTCGAATCAAGCGGCGCCTATTAGTCTCGCTAGCGCCCCCAGTGTTCGAATCAAGTGGCGCCGTTTAGTCTTGCCTGGCGCCAGTGTTCGGGCGCCGATTTGTCTTGACCGGCTCCAATGTTCGTATCAAGCAGCGCGATTAGTCTCACTAGCGCCCCCAGTGTTTGAATTCAATCAAGTGGCGCCTCATAGCCTACAGATTTTTATCGAGAAATCATACATACATCTGCACAGCAGTAAAAGAATACACCCGACGGTGGCCTGGAGGCTTATGGAGGAGGAGGAGGAGGAGAAGAAGAAGAAGAAAATACAGTGCTTACCTGGCATCGGTGATACAATTTTAATTTGCAACCAACATTCTTTTGTTTTGCTTTCTTCCTTTCCTTTTTTTTTTTTAGGTAGCGGCGCCTTCAGCGCCATTCAAAAATTAGGAGGGGGCTTGCGCCCCCAAGCCCCCCTTTGGATCTGCCTCTGAGCAGGGTTAAAAAACAATAGAATATAAAGAGCTGGGGCCAGAGTATTTACCTTGTTATATCAGATCTTTTTATATCGAGCTTCCACTGTATCACTATTCTTATTCAGTGGGCGAGGTTTAGCCTGTCAATACGAAATTTGATTGGTTTTCGCCTATTGATTATGAGACAATAGTGGACAGTAAACGCAGCTTCACGCATTACGCTTAGAGTATGTGTATGTGCCGGGCGTGTACACACACACACGTCTTTGGCTTGCATTTTCAACTTAAACCTAAAAAGGGTGGTGGCGTTACATTTTCCTTCATAGTCCGTTA
>JAPZVO010001593.1:0-15954 GCA_029962745.1 Echinometra lucunter | reverse complement strand
TATAAATAATGCATGGTCTATCATGCACTCTACTGGATTATGTGCACAACAAATACTAAATTATCTCGAATGCAGTTTTGTTTTATGGAGGCCGAAGGCCGAGGTAAAATAGACATGCACGAGGGATAATTTAGTATTTGGAGTTCATATAGTCCAGTAATGGTGAATCAATAGAACATGCACTATTTATTATAGTAAATAGACCCCTGACGTTAGATCTGTATGACATTTTAAAGAGTCTTCATTTCTCGATTTCATCATTGCCTCTCTCGCTCATGCAAAAGTCAAAGTTATAATGCACGGTCGTGCACTATAACAAAATTTTGCACGTCACGTGATGCATGCTAATTCAACCAATTACAGCGCGTATTATATACATACACTATTTACTATAATTTTTTCCTATACTTTAGTACGTCATCGCAAGTTTATCAATAAATTAATGTCATAAGATACAAGTATTGTGGGTTTTATTGGTGTTAAAAAAAAAAGGTGCAAAGATTAAGGATGATGATGAAGATGGCATTGCCAAAAGCAGTAATTAGTCTTCAACCAGTGATAACGCATTATCCCTGAAGCCATCCAATAATGCATGTGTTTAATGGTTGAAGAGAACAAGTTTAGTATAAAATGAAGCCTCGAATAAGATTTGCTTTGATATTTTGCTATAGTTTTATACTCTTGAGTAGATTCTCCGGGTTGGGGGGCACTTAACCTAAGACTTGCTATGGCCTATATTATACCACCTAATGACCCATTAAGCGAAAACTATATCAAAGAGTGTAATGATATTTTTCTTTTGACAATGCACGAGTGAAGTTATGATGGAGTTATGTGTTATACTTTCACTTTGTGTTCCTGTTCAAGTATGTCCTTGTCTTTATCGTTTGGAAATGAAACAACAAAGCGCAATATACAGGTATGTCGCAATTATGTCGGCCTACTATAGCGGATCCACTAGGGTTGAAAATATAGCGGGGCCATTTTATGCGAGATGGCGCTGATTTCTGTTAAGCACCCCACACTATGAACATGACGGACAAAGAAAGCGGACAAAATAAACAACCCCTCATTCTACCCTTCACAATGGTTCTGGTAGTCAAAAGCACATCTCTTCACTGCTATATTGTCTAAAATATGTGGAACAGGTGTCACATGCATATTCACCTGGAACTGTGAAGGGATGTGCTTTTGACTACCAGAACCATTGTGAAGGGTAGAATGAGAGGTTGCTTATTTTGTCCGCTTTCTTTGTCTGCCATGTTCATAGTGCCAGTGGCGCCTTCAGCGCTATGAAAAACAGAAACAAAACAAAACAAAACACAACATAAGGAGGGGCGCTCCCCCGTGTCATCCACTGCATCAGCCACTGCTATACCATGTATACATAGCATGTGTATGACAGGCTGTGCATTTCTCATATGGGCAGCATATGGGAAAATCGACCGATTCACTGATATTTTCCTCTAATGCTAAAAACTAAAATGTTGTATCGCCATTTAAAAGGGTGGAGGAGTGACTATGCATGTTAGATTTACACTTTGAACCTGCTGGATTCCAACCTTTATAGTGTTGAATCCATGCTTGTTCAAAGTGTTAATCTACCATTTTGAAAATCAGTCACTCCTCGGCCCTTTTAAATGGTGATTAATTTTTACAATACTTCTTAGAGTGATCAGGGGGGTGTAACATAAAAAATACAATCAATGATATCAATCGTAAGTCTATGGCAAACCATGTACTAAAGATTTACAATTAATTGTAAGATTGATTGTATCTCTTTATGTTACACCCCCAGGTATGCATCTCTTGCAGGAAATGTGTATAATGTAATTCATCCATTCAAATATCGAGGTAACCTATTATGAGAAAAATTTGACTGCGTATCGACGAATTTGAATGCTCGAAATGTCCTTTTGGCAGGTGTAGATGAATTTGAATGATTCTTACATAATTATGTGCCAATTTACATTGCACGGAGATGATTTTAAATGATACACAAACAAAAATCCCTTCCTCGAAAAGCTGAACTGATAAATTGAGTTTGGATAAACTTTCGAGTGGCAGAAGACCGGCAAATGAAGTATTTGGTAAATTGCATGAACGCTTTATCAAATGGACTGAAAAAGAGTGAAACTGACCGAGAAAACCTTTATTATTATTATCATTACTTATTAACACCCACACCAAAACCATTATGGCTCTCTTCACGTGATGTTGGTCAATTAGTTCCTAACCCAATACAACAGTAATATTTATAACTGGTTTTGTGTGAAGCAAATTTATACGTTATAATGTCAGAGTAGAACAGATACTAATACAAATTCACTTTGTGTACTATGAAGTTTCGATATGCCTTAATTGTAGGGGGTCCGAAAAGGAATTACGATTTATTTTCTAATTATTGGAAATTGTGGTTATAATGATATAATATAAATATTATTGAATGTTGATATCTAACTATATGGGAAAATGATTGTTTTCACAATGATTTATTGGCTTTTCATTGCTAATTGAGAACAAATTTTGCGCTATATCGTGTTTTTATTGTTCATTGATAGGATATAAGGAAAATCATACTAGGAAACCATTTAAACCTTTACATAATTGATTATTGGAAGTATTGTGGTTATAATGATATAACATAAATTGAAGGTTGCTTTTATCTAACTATATGGCATAATTACTGTTTTCACAATATTTAACTGGCTTTTCATTGCTAATTCAGAATGAGTTTTGCGCTATATCGTGTTTTTATTGTTCATTGATAGGATAAAAAGGAAAATCATACCAGGAAACCCTTGAAACCGTACATAATATAGTGCGACTTGGGGGAGAAGTATTATTCTTGATATCGGCCATTCTGAGGTGGAGACATAATATGACAGATTATCCTTCTTCATGTCAGGATTTTTCTGAAGCAGACATTAACTATGGCAAGCAAACACCGTCTTCTTCTGCTTCCACTGATGCTGACTTGTATTTTGCTCTTGCCTATCCAAACATTACTCGGAGATGCGATGCTGACTTCTTTCAAAACACACCTTGAAAGCCCTTTTGGGAAATGTTATGAGGATGTTGAGTTGAAACAAGCCAACTGCACGGGCAGAGGGTTTGATTCGGTTCCTCAAAACCTGTCTGAGGATATTGAAATACTTGATCTGAATAAGAACAACATCACCTTTCTCTTGAACTCCTCTTTTGAACGATACCCCCTGATTACGCACCTTTACCTCTCTTACAATGATATTAGAATGATAGAATCCGGCGCATACAACCGTCATCTTGTATTTCCAGACACAGACCTTTTCCGGTGGAATAGCAAGTTGTCTCATTTGGACGTGACACATTCAGACTTGTCATGGCTTCCCAATGACATACTAAAAGGGATCTCATCTTTGGATACTCTGTCAATGTCCGCGAACAACATATCCTCCGTCAATATAAGCTCTTGTGGTACAGTACGAAAAGCAGACTTTGACTCTAACTTTATCGCACACCTCGAAGCGGAAACGTTCAACTTCGCATGTCACACTGATACTCTGATTCTTAACTATAACTTTATAAAGACAATTGATGCTCAGGTGATCGCATCGCTCGATGTCCGTTCATTATCACTAGGAGAGATAATATGGAAGGAAGAAGATTTACGAAATATATTTTTCGGCATCTCCCGTGGTGATATAAAAGAGCTTGCAATCAAGGATGGCTGGTGGCAAATAATTCCAAAAGGTCTCTTCGATCCAATCCGCGATCATTCCATGTCTGTGCTTGACTTTTCCATCAACAAACTGAGTGACCTTTATCCTTTCGTATTCTCTAACTTGACACGAGTCAGTAAACTTCTTTTGCATGATAACGTAATAACGAGGATGGAACCAAATTTCTTTGATGGCATGCAGGAGTTGAGAATACTGTCAGCAAATATAAATCGCATATGGGATATTAATTCTGATAATCACAATTGGACAGTAGATTTGCTTGAGTTGGACCTATCTCATAATCATTTGAGAGAAATTTCAGAATTTACATTCTTCGGTTTAGCAAATCTGACCTTTTTAGACTTGAGCTCAAACGGAAACCTTGTTGTGTTTAAAGTTACATCTTCTTCGGGACTTGATAATATCCAATCCATCGATTTGTCAGACTGCAATATCAATTGCTGGCAACTGCACACTCCAAACTTGAAATCACTTTCCCTGATAAACAACGAAAACATTTATCTAACACCAGATGAAACCTTTGAAAGATCAAAATCCGTTGAAAAATTGTACCTGAGAAAATGTAAGCTTATTTCCTTCGATGTGTGGAGTGAATACGATTCTGTTTCTGTTTTTGATGGACTCTTTCACCTTAAAATTTTGGATCTTGGTGAGAATCCCCTTGCCCTTTTTGGTACAATACCACCGGGAATTTTTCGTCAACTATCAGCTTTACAAGAACTTAATTTAGACAACTGCGAAATAGAAACCTTGGGTCCACTTTCATTTGCAACACTGGTCTCCCTCAAGAAGCTGAATATAAGTGCGAATAAGATTAAACACATCCATCCTGATCTTCTAACAGGATCCAGGCATTTAACAAGCATTGATCTGAAACAGAACTCTTTAACGTACCTCCATAAAGATTTTTTTGCAAACAATAAAATGCTGAAAAATATTTCCTTGGCTGAGAACAAATTAACGCTTTTTAACAAAAGCACTTTCACACCTGTTTCGTCTTCTCTTTCATCTCTTGATATTTCAAGGAATCCAATTATCTGTAACTGTGATCTAAGGTGGCTTCTTATTTTGCTTGGTGGGCCGATACGTCTTATAGATGAGGAATTCACTATCTGCCAATTCGCCTCAATAGAACCTCTTCGTGAAAAACCTCTGCGTGATTTTGATGTCGATGTACTTTGTAAACCAAACAATTTTCCCGTCTATTTAGTTCCTATCGCCGTCGTTTGTCTAGCCGTTATTGTCGTACTCGTGTATCACAATCGATGGCCGTTGAGGTACAAACTCTTTCTCCTGAAACTGGCCGCAGTTGGGTATAAAGAGATTCGAGACGCCCGGGACCACAACGACTACGAGTTCGACGTGAATATCATCTTCTTCGAGGACGACGACGAATGGGTTCGCGATCATCTCCGACCAGCTCTAGAAGAACACCTTCCTCAGTTTCAGCGGAACATCTTTGGCGATGAAGATCTTGTGTTAGGTATGCATTATTTGGATTCTGTCGACTACGTGGTGAGCCATAGTTACAAGACGGTGATATTGCTGAGCAGAGCCGCCGTGCGCGATCGCTGGTTCATGCTCAAGTTGCGAATTGCCATGGACTACGTGAGTGACACCCAGACCGAATTCGTTACCGTGGTCTTCCTCGAAGACATCCCAGACGATGAGATACCTTTCTTGGCGAGGTTGTATCTCAGTGACGGCAGACCCTACATTTATTGGACTGAGGACGTGAGAGCACACGAGTATTTCTGGAACGAATTGGCCAAAACTCTCACGATTAATCTAAGGACCAATGACTTAATCCCAAACGAGTAGAACACGGTGAAACCACTGAACTATTAGCTCAGTGAGTGAAACTGATGAATATTCACAGCAGAACAATGAATTGGTGGCGTAAAATCCCATCCCCCTAATTTTAGCACGTTTCTTTTATTATTTAGGACCTTGACATTTTGGATGCGGGCCTACCATTTGTAAAATCACATCACCTCGTTTACCTGTCTTTTATGAAGCCGCACAAAAATGTTTACAGCGCATAGATAACGAAAAGTTTCATCCTGTCACTTTACGACTGTACGTGTACCAACACAACAGATATTTTCATTTTGATGATACTCATCACAACTCTCTTATAAGGTCAATGATACTGTAATATATATGGCAGTGTGGATATATGATAATGGTGATAGAGTAGATGATCATGGTGGTGGTCATGGTGGTAGTGATGATGGCAAAGCTGTCGCTGCGTGCGACGCCGATGATGGTGGTAATTTTGATGGCGCCGCTGGGGGTGATAGGGGCGATGGTGTTGGTGATCGTTACGGTGATGGTGGCGGCGATGGTGATAGTAGGGATCGTCTTAATGCTCTCACTGATGGTGGTTGTAATTGTCTTGTTGGTTTGTTTGTTGTTGTCGGTTTTGATGATGGTGATGGCGCTGATGGTGATGGGGATTGTTGGTGGTGGTGATGGTGTCGGTAATAATGGTGCTGATGGTGGTGGTGATGGTTACAATGATGATGGTGATGTTGGTGGGGATTGGTGGTGGTGGTGATGGTGTCGGTAATAATGGTGCTGATGGTGGTGCTGATGGTTACAGTGATGATGGTGGTGGTGGTGGTGGTGGGGGATTGGTGATGGTGGTGCTGATGGTGTCGGTAATAATGGTGCTGATGGTGGTGGTGATGGTTACAGTGATGATGGTGATGGTGGTGGGGATTGGTGGTGGTAATAATGGTGCTGATGGTGGTGGCGATGGTTACACTGATGATGGTGGTGGGGATTGGTGGTGGTGGTGGTGATGGTGTCGGTAATAATGGTGCTGATGGTGGTGGTGATGGTAATTCTTTATTACGCTGAGGTTGATAGAAGGGACGATATAGAGACGATGGCGGTGTTGGTGTTGGTAGTAATTGCGATGGTGCTGGGGTGACATTAGTAGTGAGAGTGGCGATGGTAGTGGTGGTGGTGGGGATGGTGCTTTTACATAGATATTTCAGCATTAGCCTCTGTCAATGAATATGTTAGCTTTCCATATTCATATTCTTAAAACCATGTGTACACTTTTCGCACAGCTTTGGCATGCTATTCAAAAAGTGCTAGGTGTAGGCCTAATTATCATGCAACAGGCCCCTGGCCAGGTAGGCTACATTCGCGTCTTACCCCGATTTTCTCTATTTTTTTTTTTTTTCGTTTATTATTACTATTTTCAATCAGTATTTTTTTTTTGTTTTCGGTGATTCAATGACATCCCAATCCATCTCAGGTGAGATGAGTATAGCATGCATTTAAAGATATCACTTTGATAAAATCCTTGGATTAACCACATTTTCTGTTGTCATCGAGTGGGTCCATTCCGTCAATTCCAGGGGTGGATGGAGTTGCTCATTCTCTCCCCCCCCCCCCAACATTGTGAACACCAACGTGACCGTGACTAAAGCATCTGCCTCCCCTCCCCCACCCCCCTCAAGTTCGGGGGGCACTTGATGACTGTCTTTATTGCTGTCAGCAGTTCATGTGCAGCACCAAGTAAAAATTGTCGATGATTATTCGGGTATTTTCTCAAAACTTATGTCCTCAAATAGTATAGGTGAAAATATTACTGGAATGTCATTGTGAACTTACCATATCACTAAACGTTTCTTGCATGAGATTTATATAGGTAATTTGTTGAATACTATTATAATTACATTATAATGCATGTAGATTCGAGTTAAAAATAATAAAGTACACTATACGACGATTGCGCATTTATATCGTATGAACGAGTTGGTAAGCCGTGTGCACGAGAGAGAAAGTCGAGGGAACGAGTTACAAGTCGTTGAGAGTAAGTCGAGTGAACGGGTAATGTTCGTTATTCCGAAGGTTCGTTATTCCGAAACACGCAAATTGCGTATACCTGGATGTTCGTTAGTCCGGAAATGAAAAAGGTTCGTTAATCCGAACATTTGTGGCGTTATTCCGAAGGTTCGTTTGTCCGAAAATTAAAAAGGTTCGTTATTCCGAAGGTTCGTTAATCCGAAACGAACTAAGGTTCGTTATTCCGATGGTTCGATAGTCAGATTGTCCGAAAATGAAATAAGGTTCGCTAGTCCGAAAATACCTAACGAACTAACGAACCTCATTTCATTTTCGGACTAACAAACCTTCGGAATAACGAACCTTATTTTGTTTTCGGATTAACGAACCTTCGGAATAACGAACCCTTTTCCATTTTCGGACTAACAAAACTTCGGAATAACATACCTTATTTAATTATGGACCCCTGCGAAAAACAGCATTTTGCTGATAGGGTGTTCCGTCCCACAAGTGGTAAATGAATAAATAAGTAAAATGAAAATAAATTATCGGACTAACGAACTTTCGGAATAATGAACTTTCGGACTAACGAACCTCCGGACTAACGAACCTTCGGAATAAACGAAACTTCGGAATAACGAACCTTCGGAATAAACGAACCTTCGGAATAACGAACTGTAACCGAGTGAACAATTTAGTAAATCATGGGAACAAGTAAGTCAGGGGAACGAGTTGATAAGTCGAGTGAACAAGTTAGTAAATCGTGGGAACGATTGAAGTTAAGTGAACGAGTAATAGACGGTCGAGGGAACGAGTTACTAGTCGTGTAAGTCGATCGAGTTCATTGGCGTAAAGCCGGGGGGAGGGGGGAATGGGGTGATATATCCGGCCACTTTTTCGAGAGGGGGCGGGTGGTGTGTACAAACATCCCCCCCCCCCCCCATTTTAAGGAAAAAAATATCGTAATTAATCAGTTGGTGAATTTTTATAAAAAATGTCATAAATGACGGTCACGTCGTGGAATTTTTATTTGAAAAAAAAATCCTCTTATAAACCATAAAAGTAGTTATTTTTTGTTCTCTCGCAAAATATATGTGTGTGGGCTTCTGTGTGGGTGAATGAGGGTGTGTGTATGCATATACTTAAGTGTGAGTTCACGGAAAAAAAGATTGGCGAGAAAGGTAATCATCCCCCCCCCCCCACTCCTCAAAATGGATTTACGCCGGGGATCGAGTTAGATAGTCGAGGAAACGACTTAGTAAGTAGAGTTAATGAGTCATAAGTCATGGAAATAAGTCGTGTACTCTTGTTTTAAAAGAGTGAACCCATTCACTCTATTAAGGGTGAATTGATAAGTATAGAGTGAATTTAGAGTGAATTAGGAGTGAATTAAGAGTGAAAATTGTGATATTCACTCTTTATTCCATCCTTAAGGGGTGACGGCAGTGATCACTCAAAATTTTTGAATGATCACTGAGGTCACCCCTAAAATAGTGAATATCACAATTTTTCCTCTTAATTCACTCTAAATGCACTCTTCCTAAATTCACCCTTAACAGACTGAATGCGTTGACTTGTATTTTTTTAAAGAGAGTAAACGAGTAATAGGCCAAGTCGTGTAAATGAGTTCAGTCGATGAAACGAGTAAGACAGTCGAAGGAACGAGCCAAGTCGAGGTAACGAGTTAGGGAAAAAATCCCAACAACAACAAGGAATATCATTTGATTGATTGATTGAAGGATTTTATTGAAAAACATCCATTCCCGCAGTCCAAAGACTAAATTGCAATAGTTACATTAAAAAGTGATACAATACTCAATTTCGAACAGATAAAGGAATTTCATTGTAAGAGTTGTAACGACAATGAAATAGGACACAATATAAAAATCATATTGAGATATGTTATGAGTAGCAATTTCACCAATAGAATCGTCACTATCATTCAATACTACACATATTTTTTTTATATTTATTTACATATGAATATTACATGTCATCTTAGGGGCTATATTCTTCCAGTGTCTTGGCGTCCTTATTGCGCGGTATATAGTGAGCTTTCTCCATGATCTCGTATGCCTTCAAGGTGAATAAGACGCATTAAATAGTCGGGGGCCTACAGTATGTAATAAAATTTGGGTTCGTGTGAAGTTCGTGTTAATTTTTGGCAACATCCATAAATGTATTCTACTTGATCCCGCGAATCGGAAAAACGATGTGGCCATTTTTTCGGATGACCTAAAGTGACCTTAACCCAAGGTCAAGGTCATTAATTTGGCCATACTTCACTCGAAGTACATCGACCCTAGTATCAAAATGTAGCAAATTTTATAACAAACGCAGTGTATGATGTTTATTTTGCTGTTAAATTGCTCAAACCTTCAAAAAATGCAAATTTATGCAAATAACTTTAAAATACCGATGGAGGGCCTATACATGTGCAATAGATAATGTACACACACAAAAAAAAACGCATGAAGCGTTTTGAAATTATGTAGGCTATACATTTTTTTTATTATGCCATGTGGACATTCAAACATATACAGCTATCCCATTACAGTAAAGAAATGAATACTTCTTAGGGTCGTTATAACATCCCACGATGTCGGGGGGGGGGAATAAAAAAAAGAGGGGAGAAAAGGGTCAACTATGGCATGATAGAAAATCCCATCGCTTTTTTCTTATGGGCTTCTTTTGAGCAAATGCAAAGTTTCTAATGGTGTTGGGACTTTTGAACCATAAGACCATTTGTAATCTAAGTTGAATGATGGGTGCCTCATGAGGATCTTGATGTTATTTGAGGTCAAAGGTCACGCATGTAAGTTAAAATTGAAATGAGGTGAAAAGTTACAATTAATTTTCCTGCAATTTCTACTGGGATTGGTAATTTCTGAACCACGTATCCATTTGTAGAATTTGTAGAAGACAATGTAAAGAGGCCTCAGTGTTATCGTGGGGTCAAAGGTCTTATAAGGAGGTCACAGGTCAGATGAGGTAGAATATCACAATCTACCTCCACTAATGATATCACATGGGGTGGGGAGGGGGGGGGGTCTCTTTGCTGTCGACCTGTACAATATCTACTAACACAAATACTTGGTGTAAAACAGGTACTTTTACACCACCGTGCAGGCAGGAAACCTGTATAAATCCCGTTAAGAACCCAATAAAGGGGCCGTTTAATGGCTTAAAAATCAAGACAAATCTGACAAAAGGCTTATCAATATGAATTCGATACCCTTTTTCCCTGATACTTTGTAGTTTTTATACCATTAAATGAACTCTTAATTGAGTCCTTAACAGGATATCTTTCCCTTACCTGATGCTGAAAAACTACCTTTTGTCCAAATATTTGTTTATGTGGATAACTACAGACCACAATGAGACAAAACCCCTAACCCCCATGTGCAATCATCCAAAGTATGCAGGTAGATTTTGATATTTCAGCTTATTTGACCTTTGACCTCCTCACAAGACCTTGACGCCATGATCACACTGAGGTCTCTTTACTTTCTCTCATACAGTTCAGGTTTGGTTACAAACACGACAAATTGACGTCTGGTTAAAAAGTTATCGACCCCAGTAGAAAATTGCAGGAAAATTGTAACATTTACCTCATTTCAATTTTAACCTACATGCGGGACCTTTGACCTCAAATAATATCAAGATCCCCATATGGCACCTATCATTTAAATACAAAATTATCATTACCGTACAAATTGTCGTATGGTTCAAAAGTCCTAACCCAGTAGAAACTTTGCATTTGTTTAAAAGGAGTAAAAAAATAAAAATAAAAAAAAAACAGTGGGAGTTTCTAGCATGATTTCACAGTTGCCCTTTTCTCTCCTCCCCCTTTTTGACTACCCCCCCCCCCCAACATCGGGGGATGTTATAACGACCCTAGGAAGTAATATTCATTTCTTCACTGTAACAGGATAGCTGTTTTTGTTTGAATGTCCACATGGCAGAATAAAGAAATTTAATTTCAAAAAGGTTCATGCGTATTTTGTGTACATTATCTTGCACATGTATTGCAAATATTGCACATGTATACATCAGTATTTTTAAGTCATTTGCATAAATTTACGGTTTTTTTGAAAATTTGAGCAGTTTAACAGCAAAATACCATGGTCGATATACTTTAAGTGAAGTATGGTCAAAATAATGACCTTTGACCTTTGACCTTGGGTTAAGTCACCTAAAGTCATCCGAAAAAAAAATGGCAACATCGTTTTTTCGATTCACGGGATCAAGTAGAATATATTTATGGATGTTGCCAAAAAATTAACACGAACTGCACACGAAATTACATAGCCCCCCCCCCCCTGATAGAAATATCTAATTGCAACAAATTTGGTCTCATGACTGTGAAAGAGAATTAAATTCCCTACAATTTGATACCATTTATGAGGGGTATTGAACTAATTTGGTAGGAATTTTTAGTTGAAAAGTATGTTTTTTGACATTTTTCCCAAAAAATTGAAAATTTGCAAAATGATTTAGCTTAAATCGCGGAAAAATTGCAGCATTGTGTTTGCACCTTCCAGAAAACCATCCTAATTATGATAAACATCTGTGGAAAATTATAAATTAATACCATCATCCGTTCTAAAATTGTAGAGGCTCAAACTTGAAATCTCGTATTTCATAAATATCTCTTCTTGCACATGTATGTGTTAAAATCCCTTAGACTATAATGTATTAATGTGCATTTGCCTTGTGCAAAACCCAGTTGTGGATTATTGCTCTACAAACCAAGTAGACCATGCCTGTCTTTGCAATTATTTAACTGTTCGTAACTAAGCTTGGATTGTAGATGCTTTGTAGGGACTGCATTTTCGTTTGGGGTCAAAGATCACACGTCCAGCTCATAGTTCAAATGAGGTCAAATGTTAAAATTTACCTATTTTCAAGCCCATGTGTAACCTAAATTGTATGTAGATGCCTAACAGGGACATCAGTGTTATTTGTGAATCAAAAGTCATGAATGTAGGTCAAAGGTCAAATGAGGTCAGATGTTCATATTTTCCTGATAGTTTCTTCCAGGATCGGTAACTAAGTTACAACCATAAGTCCATTTGTAACCAAACTTGGATGGGAGATACCCTATGGGGACCTCAGTGATATTCGAGGTCAAAAGTCAAGTATATAGGTCAAGGGTCTAATAAGGTCGAATATTGATCGATATTGCAAATTCGGTATTATATTCACAAAATACATGTACATGAATTTTTGCTTCAATACCATGCAATATGGTAATTTTCAAAAAATATTATCGATAGGTCTAATTATTTGGGGAGAACTATGAGATAAAAGATAACATCCCCTGGGGCTAGTTCGCCCATTTTTGATGGGGATGTACACCTGGGAGGGGACTTGGCCCATGTGGAGGGGCGAACTTACCCCACCATACAATATGAATAGTTCTGCCGACTTGGGGTATGTGCCCAATCGTGCCTCACCCCCCTCGACTATATATGCCACATTCAAGTTCATTTTTCTCTCATATTTTGTGTTTAGATTTGGAAGGGTCTACATACTAAACTCTCGATCGATCGTTGCCAACCATTACACCTCTGCTTGCCGACCTTTTTCTCAATTTCTAGCCACCCATTTGGGGAGCATATGCACCCAAGCACTACCCCCTTTAGCATCTGATATGGGTTCAGCTATGTTGTTCTCATTCAGTGTTAGAATGCATTTCGTGATGTTTTAAAACAGTAAAATTTGTTTCAGGTTAACTTCCTTGACAGGGCGAACCTACCCTCCTAACAGGCGAACCAAGGCAGTTTAGCCCTTTGGTTAAAATCTACTATTCAAGTGTAAAATGGTTGTATTTTTGTCCATGTCTATTCCCATGATTATCACTGTTTTATCATTATCATAATAATAATGTTATACTCTGTCGACTTATGGACCATGCAGAAATAAATAAATAGATAAATAAAATAAATAAATAAATAAATAAATAAGCTATCAAAAGCTATCCTGTTTCTAAATCTTATACGAGCGAGCGAGAAAAAAAAGCACACTCCCTTTGACGGTAGAAGTGTTAATTCGTCATCAACTTACATCGACCTATATCAGATATCTAAGATATATAAGAATATTATCAGTGCTGCTGATGATAATGATGATAACGATAATGAAGATCATGATGATATTAATAATGAAAATAATGATAATGATAATAATGATTATAGTAATAATGATTATAGTAATAATGATAATCATAATTAAGGGAGTTAAATACATTAAACTGTTATCGGCAAATAATTTTTGCCTGCACTTTCCAGTCTTATTTATTATTCCAAAATTTGTTTTCATTTATTATTTGCGTAAGTCAACAACAGCGAAAGTTTTTTCTTCTTCCTTTTTAAGACGTTCTATGATATCATGAATGTGGGTATGTATGTATGAGGGCATTTCTTTGTATATTATGGTATGTATATGAGATAGAGTAGAGAGAAGACAGAGATAGAGAGAGAGAGAGACATAGAAGAGAGAGATAGAGATACATATATATATATATATATACATACATATATATATATATATATATATTATATATATTATATAAATATATATATATATATATATATATATATATATATATATATATATAAATATATATATAATATATAATAATAATAATAATAATAATAATAATATGCATTTATATAGCGCAAAAACTATATCTATATATTCTATTGCGCTGCAAGAGCTTCCTAGGTGCTATACATACTATCGGAATAGATAGGTTTTTAATTTTATCTTGAAATTATGTAAATTTGTTGAATTCCTAATGTTGAGGGGAAGTTTGTTCCATAATCGTGGGGCTGACATCAGAAATGACCTATCTCCTAGTGTTGCTTTAGTCTTGTGTGGGGGTACTTGTAGTGTGAGTGTATCTTGTGAGCTACGTAGATGATGGTCATGAGATCGGGATTTCGATTTCAAGAGATCTGAGATGTAACTTGGGGCCTGACCATTAAGACCTTTAAAAACTATCATTAGGATCTTAAATGTGATTCTTTGCCGGACAGGTAGCCAGTGTAATTCTCTCAATAATGGGGTGACAGGAGAGAATTTGGGAAGACGACATATCAAACGTGCACATGTGTTTTGCACTCTCTGCAGTTTGCTTATTTGAGAATCGGGTAATCCATAGTATATGTATATATATATATATATATATATATATATATATATATATATATATATATGTGTGTGTATACAACCAGCATTTTTATATAATAATATATTATAAATTTTTATATATATTTTTTTTATAACCAGCATATATTATATAAACAAACCAACAAACGTCAATGAGAAGAGTTGACTCAATAATGCATTGTTAATTGCCAATAAAAATTACAATGCATTATTGAGTCAATTCTTCTCACTGACCTCATTGACTTTTGTTGGTTGTTTGTTTACTTATGCGAATACGTGGACTATTTCAAGATATATTGAAAGAAATTATCATTTTCCAATTTTCATTTTTTCAATATATATATATATACATATATATACTAAAAAAATCTAAAATCTATGATTTTATTTTTCAATTTATTATAGTAAATAGATCCCTGACGTTAGATCTGTACGACATTTAAAAGAGTCTTCTTTTCTCGATTTCATCATTGCCTCTCTCGCTCACATCACAGGCGCGTACCTAAAAACCATGGTAACAGTGTGTATGCGCAAGGTGCTTTTGATGCGCAGTCCCAGGGAGTGTTTCATGAAAGGACTTGTCGGAAGTTTTATCCGACAAAGTCTGTTTTACCCCACAGTTGCCATAGTAACGATGCTTCTCAGCCAATCAAAATCAAGGAAAGATGTCAGATCTGACAACTTGTCAGACAACAAATGTTGACGAAACGCTCCCCCGGAGTCCCATACACTTTTGTACGCGCCTACCCATGCAAAAGTTAAAGTTATAGTGCATAGTGACCGTGCACTATAACAAAAGTTTTGCACGTCACGTGATGCTAACTCAACCAATCACAGCGCGTATTATACATACGATATATATATATATATATATATATATATATATATATATAATATATATATATATATATATATATAGAGATATATATATATATATATATATATATATATATATATATATATGTATATACCTAAAGGGTACATTAGCTGGACAGACAACAATAGGGTTAGGGTTAGGGTTAAGGTTAGGTGGACACGAAGTACATTAGGTGGAAACCAGAACAAAGAAACAAGGATGCCCACCTAATGTGGACATTAAGGGTTGTATGATGTACTTCGTGTCCCTAACCCTAACCATATTGCTGTCTGTTCAGCTAATGTATATATACCGGGTGTCCCAGAAAAAGCTGAACAGTAGATTTTCAGTACTTTCCCTTCAAACATTAAATAATCCTTTTTTACATCAGTGGGT
>JAPZVO010001592.1:0-15957 GCA_029962745.1 Echinometra lucunter | reverse complement strand
ATTGATCCAACCTGGTCTCCTTCTTAAATTAGGTAATATACCTAATGTACAAACGGTCTTATAATAGGTATATGGCCTGAAATAGCAGGTTGAATAAAATGTCGCCATCTGGCGGCCGCGTTGTCTAAAAATTATGTACGTAAAAGGTGGCTAACTTCAGGCTGCAGTGCTGCGATTGTAATTCATCTCCCCCCCCCCCCCCCCCCTCACCCCATTCGAATAGACTCCCACCGAGTTGTAGGGCATGACGTATGCATGAACCTGCTAGGTTGATTGGGTGCCATATTTTGATTTTTGGTTTGACGGGCGCTTAGCAGGGCCTATATTTATCTGAGATACCGAGATACCTATACAAGACATATTGCAATGTAAAAGTCATCGTCCATATCCCCCCCCCCCCCCCCCCCCGGCCAAATATACTAGTAGTCTATTTTTCAGATGTGACTTGAATGTTTGAAATGAAAATAGTAATTAATCACACATTCTTATCAGCTATTTATTTGACAAATGAATTTTATTGTAAAACATTACATTCTTTTCCATCAGTTCTGTGCTATCTAGGCCCCATGAATGCATACTTTAATTTCATAATTAAAAATTAACATCATATCTGGTATGTAGCCTATATCCCCAGCGCTAACGTGCACATGCTAGGTTTTTTTTGTTCAGTAGTTCCACGCAGCTAGCTCGCTACGCCGCGCCGCCGGCGTCCGTCCGATCCGGCCGACGTCCACATCGACATGAATCCAGCCAAACTACTAAATCCAACCAAGATAGAAATCAGCAGATTGACAGCTCTAGTACAAATACAGCGCGGATTGAAGGAAAAGAAAAGGCTAAGGAGTAAGGTAGGTCTAACATTTAGCATGATCCAGCATTAGACCTAGTATTATAATAGCAAAGCAATGGAATGCAAACCAAAGCCAGGCAGAGCCAAAGGCAAAGCTACTTGATACATCATACATGTACACCGCCTACACTGGCTGCAGTATGGCCCACCCGTGCCCGTACTCAGTAGGCTAGTCAGGAGACTCTCAAGAAGTCTCCGGTAGGCACTTTTGAGGCGACTCTGAAGTGAGGATGACAGCGGAGATCAACTGTCAGCGACCTGATTGAAGAATATTCATCACACTTTAACTGTTTTGTCAAAGGAATAAACGCCATTTGGCATTACCAACAATTTCATAACGACTAAAACATTGTCAGCGTCACAGGGATTCGAACCTTGGCCGTGATTAACATTAGCATGACTGGTAATCGAGTTCTGACAGTGGCTTAAACCACTGCGCAACAAGCAGCTGACGAGGCAGTCGGTGGCTCGGTGCACTTTATTCATTTATAGATCTACCTGGATTCATTTCTATTAACTTTTCAGACATGAGCACGGAAAGTGATGGGTCTCTATTATAAACTCTAGACTCTAGAATCTATATCATTCCAAGTCATATCCCTAAATTTGAATGGCTGTCGCAAAAGGACTACTACTGTCATGACCGTAGGCTAGGTCAAAACGGTGTTTTGAATAGAGAAACTAATTGCCGACATGAACGCGAAATAAATTCACTTAGACTTTTAGAGCTGCTATAACAGAGGAGAAAAGTTTTGAATTTACTTACCAGCATCATTCCGGCAGTGTCCCGAGGCTATCTGGAAGACTTCCTTTTTCAATTTTGCGACAGCCACCCAAAGGCAAAGACAGGGAGAGGGAGAGATTAGCTAGATAGCTACTATATTTATTTGATGAGTGTAAGCCAATGAAAACAATAAATATTATGCCCCCAAATCACACTTTCACATGCCCGGCTAGCACTGCAAACCACCTTCGGAATTCACCAGTGGATTAGAAAATCTAACTGTGATATCAGAATCTAAAATTTATTTTTCAAACTCAAAATATTGACTTTCGATTGATACAAGTACCTACCTTAGTGATATCACTGCTTGATTAATTTCCATGTCAATAGCATGACCTCTGACATCTTACACTTTCTAGTCTCGCCACAGGCGCTAGGCGCGATCGGCGAAGAGCGTTACATGCAGCCATAGAGATTCTATATATTGACACTAGAGCACTCACTACGCATAATTTGCACGTGCACTGCTGCTCTGCGCAATAGAGCAGACAGGCTGCCATCTTAATCCAGGCAAACACTTTGATTCTGCCCGGATTATAACATGTGAGCCTACATGTATATGGGAGCAGTTGACATATGTCAATTTCTCCGCAATTCCTTTACCATTTTCCTGTTTAACGTTGTATGCGACTTAACAGTCATATGGCCAAATATATTCATGTTTTATAATGTGATGTCCTTGTCATTTTAGGGCAGGTGTGGGAGGGGGGATTGCACGGAGGGGATGACCCTTCCTAGGATGCTGAAATGTATTGCATGCATATGAGTTTATGGAGTGGCAAAAATATAATTGATTTGATTTTTTTTAAAGGAACGATGTATTTACAAGAGTTCCTCCCCCCCCCCCAATAAATAAATAGGTGACATGGGAAACACCCCCAAAGTGCCCCTTTGGTTAAAATACACACATTTTTGTAAGTCCACTGAGTATGGAACCATTTTAACGAGATAATGGAATCATATTTAAGAGATGAGGGTATGGAAGTTGTTCAGATGCATGCGATTCTCTTCCTAGTGAAAGGGTAGGGGTAGCACCCAAAGTGCCCATGAGGCATTAAAAACACATGCACATTTTAGGGCTTCTCAATATAATAATGCACAATTTCAATTTTCCTAAATTTTGTTTTATGAATGTTTCCCTAAGCAGTGGAAGTTTAAAGTTGTTCGAATTGGGTAGGCCTACTTATACCTCATTGAGGGAATAGGTGAAGGGGATAGAGCCTAGGGACATATAATATAATTATAATAAGTGCCACTGTTGCTAAAAATGACAAATTATATTTATCAGTAGGTTATGAAATTACATTCAGATTATGAACAATTATGATTTCCATTTGCAAAAGGATTATTCCTACCAAGTTTGGCCAAATTCCAGCTGCATCTCAGTGGAAAAAATTAACTTCTATCTATTTCTGCCCCGTGAGCACGTTGGGGGGGTGCTGCCCCAAGAAACACATTTCTCAGTAGGCACTTAACCCATTCGTGACAGGAATTATTTAAAGCCTAATTTGATCAGCTTTTATTCTTCAAATTGGCAACACCAACATATTTATTTTGTTGCTACATTTTTCTTATAAAACGTCATGTATTTGAAATGAATATAAATTGACAGAAATTACGATGAGAAGTCAAAAAGTTGCCAATTTGCAGGGGAAAACAGTGATTTTAAACTTTCTATCACATTACCAATTTAAGGATTTTAATGCTTATTTTCCTTTTAAAAAAATTCAGCATCCATCAACGAATATTGACGCAACCAAAATGGGCACAATTTGTGTAGAATTTTAGCTCTTTCTGCTCATGTATTTGGTATGATTTTTAGGGCTTTGCATCAAAAGATATAAGGCTAAACCACAAAATGTGGACCTCTGTCACGAATGGGTGAACAGATTTGATAAGTCTTTCTGGTTAGGAATGATTCCAAACAAATTTGGTTAAAATCTAACTATCCATTACTCATATAGGCAGGAACTTGTTCATATTTATTATGAAAGGGGCACTTCAGTGTTTCACCCTTAGGCCCCCCCCCCTTCCTCAAGGAGGGACACATTTGTATCTTCTAGACCCTGCGTGAAAATTTCTCACTTCTCAACTTGTGCCTATTTTCCATCGTAAAGCTCACCCAATTGCATACAATGTACATTTAAGCATCTTAAGGGGTCACCCCTTCCCTGCCCCTGCCCCTGACTCCAACATCGGTTTGCGTGGTTACACTTCCAAAAATATAAATTTAGTCCATAAGGAAGTTTTGTGCCAAAATGGTGCCTTTATCCACCTTGTATGGATACAGCTGCAAAGCTAATCCCCTATAGCCCGTAAGTGGTTATGTTGATTTTTACCGGGATTAAAGATGGCGGAAGGCCTGATCAATTCGTCACAGCAATCTGGGGATTACGCCCCCTAGTGTCAATACATAGGATGTCTATGCATGCAGCACACACTCTCGCATGTATCACCGGTCGCCAAATACGTGTGAGAGTGCGCGCTGCGTGTACCGCTCTTCGCTGATGGCGCCTGGAGGCTGTGGCAAGACCAGCAGGTGCAAGATGTCGGAGGTTGTGCTATTGACATGGAAATTAATCAAGTGGTGATACCGCTAAGGAGGTACATGTAGGTGGGTCATTCCATCCGGATTCACATCCAACTTTCTCAGAATGTGTTTCAAATTTGGTACACATAAAATTCAACATGTGTCATGGATGAAACAAATAGAATTACTGCAAACGGCCCGTCGGTCCCCGCGCTACGGCCCGCCCTTTTTTTCTTTTTCGTTTTGGCAAAAATAGGCGTGACCCCCAACTTTGAAACAGTTATTGTGCCAGAACTGGTTGACCAATTTTCATGAAACTGGTACCATTGAAAGGAAATTCAGAAAGAAATCCACAAAAAAATGCATCAAAATGAGTGCTGGCACATCTAAAAGGTCATTACCTCTTGACCTTTACTTTGACCTTGTTTTTTTCACCCCTGGGCGCAAATTCATCGAACTTTATATTGAAGTATGTTAATTGTCACTATTATGTTTACAAATTATGTTAAAACCAAAATGATATTTTATTTCTTCACCTTTAAAAGTTAAAAACAATTTGCTTTGAAACTTCATTGTTGCACCATGTATTGACATCTGTGTAGGTACAATGTCTCCTGTTACATGCATTCTTCCACACTCGGGTTACATTATAAATACATGTAAAAGAAATTAATCTTTTCAGGTAATTTACATAAATCAAAATTTAAGCACAATATGAATAGATATTTCGGCCTTCTGATGGGGGATGGGGGTGATATATTGCAACTCCCCTACCCCCCAGAAGGCCTATATATCTTTAAGGGTGCAATATTGCAACCCCACCCCCCTTCAGAAGGCCTATATATCTATTTATATATATATATATATATATATATATATATATATATATATATATATATACACTATCATATTGTGTGTAATGTTTTAGTTATGTAAGTTACCTGAAAAAATTAATTTCAAATAGTCATAGTGTAACCTCTGTGTGGAAGAATGCACGTAACATCAGAATTGTCAGCATTGTACTGGCACAAACATCAATATGTAAGGCAACAGTGTATTTTAAAGCAAAATATTTTAAAGTTTTTATAGGTGAAGAAATAAAATATCATCTTTGCTTTAAACATATTTTGTAAACATTGTAGTGACAATTAACATACTTCAAACTCAAGTTCGATGAATTTGCGCCCGGGGTAAAAATCAAGGTCAAATTAAAGGTCAAGAGGTCATAACCTTGTAGATTGCACCAGGTTTGATGCATTTTTTTTTTTGTTTATTCCTTTCTGAAATTCTAGCCGGGCACGAGAAAGAGTGATTTGGAGGCATTATATTTCTTGTTAAGATTGGTCTACACATGGATTTATGGAAGCAAGCTATAGCTATTGTAGTATCAGAATACAGTTATCGAATAGCTATCCTATAGCTAGGAGGGATAGGACTTGGAATGATATTCTACTTTCTAGAGTCTTGATCTAACATTAGGTCTAACGTTAATCTATAACTAATTTAGAGCAGAGGGTCTGTATAGCACCTATAAAAAATATGGTTTATTCCGTCAGAATTAATGTCATAAGTAAAAGCTTAACCGAGCTGTGATACCGTGCATTTCACATGTGAGCTTGGTTTATTTAGTCAATTTGCATCCTAGGAAGTTGACTAACCCGGACTTCCGGCTTCCGGCTTATAATCATTAGGAGACCCTTCACTTTCTGCGATTTCCCACTGGCTTAGTTGGTAAGGCGTCGGTCTTGAAAACTGATAGTACAGGTTTGAGTCTTGTCAGGTATGGTAAACCAAATACGCAAAGGTGTGAATGTAGCAGAAAGGCTCTTGATATAGATCTAGGGCAAACCTAGACTCTAGACCAAAAATTCTGTCCCCAAATTTCGCCATTAACCTCTAGGTTAACTGGTAGGGTTGGTGCTTCCTCATTTTAGAGACAGAAGCACCCTGAAGCGTTGTGCATGCAAATGATGCAATCTCGATGTTCTGGGCCTCCGATATTGGGAGTTCATGTACACCCACTGGCCTTGGCCACAGGCAAAGCTAGGGAAAAAATTCGTAGCTTGACGTACTTGTATGGAATACCTCATTTTGCTAAGATTTCTCTCTTAGCAAAAAGATTTTTAAAAAATTCTTAAATAGCATGTTTAAGTAGTTTATTGAATACGGGCCCAGGAGTTTAGGCTGGTGTGTTAAGACCTTAAACGATAACCTGTCCTATACGATAGCCTAATGTAAGCAACTAAGCATAGTGGTACTGCAAAAGATTTTGGGGGAAAAATCCTGGGGGGATGTATTTCATTGAGGCCTGTACATCATCCACATAAATCACTTTCTGAAAAGCAACCTATACGGGATTAAGGTAGGGGTGATTTGATACCCTAAATGGGGAAACCCATGAATGATCTCAGATTTTAGACCCTTAACAGGGATTTTAGATCTTGCATTGTTTTTATATACCCTAAGCAGAGATATCTTCAACTAGACAATTTTCCTTGTTTTTCAAGTAAAAAATAACCTGCTTGTGAACACATTAAAGAATGTTCTCATTAAAAGAGAGGTATTTTTTTTTCTTTTCTTCACAAATACACACAATAACAGCGATTGATTTGTCATATTTTCATTTCGTTGTCAGGGTCTATAAAATTTCGTACCCTTTTCGGGTTCCAACACTATTGAATTTGATACCCTTTTTTCTGATTTTGCTGTTTTTGATACCCTAAATTGGATCCGGGGTTCCCTGCCCAGTGCTGAAAAATGACCCTTTTTCTTCATTTTGTTTACTCGGATATGTACAAGCCTCAATGAGACACATCCCCCCCCCCCCCCCCCGGGGGAAAATTCTGATTGAAAGCACGAGCCATAAAAAATTCCATTAAAAAACGTTTAAAACATTTTTTTTTTTTAAGGAAATATTTATCTACCCCCTTTTCTGTTCCCCCCCCCCCCCGTTCACTCTTGTCCTTTTTTTATTACTACTTTTGTTCTAACTTTTCTTTTCTTTTGTATTGTTAGCTTGAATGGTATTGATTCATACTTGATCCATCAATCCTCTTCTCTTTGGTAATAATATTCTGTAAAGCGCTTAGAGATATGTATTAAGTGCTAAATTTCAGAATAGTTTATCCTTATTATTTTGTCTATGTACAGTTTCGTAACCAGTATGATAATGATGTGACAGTATGGAGTCACAGGGAAGGATCCATCGGATTGAGTATGCCACGGAGGCTGTCAAGCAGGGTTCTGCTACAGTAGGTCTCAAGTCCAAGACCCATGCTGTCCTTGTCGCTCTCAAGGTAAGGAGTGATGATACCCCCTCCTAAAATCGAAAGCCATCAGGAAGGATATTTTCATAGTGCCTGTAAGACATTATCAGCCAATATGTTTTAGAATACGTGTATTTAGATTATTATTAAGAAAAATACCTATGTTTTGCCTGATCACAACCTGGTACTCGAGGTGCTTCAGTGTACAGTGTATCTCCCAGCTTAAATCCTTTGCTGTACATGTAATTCTGCTACCAATGTATTCTTTTCTTTATTGGAATATTTACATGTATGAGATGGAATATCATGGCATCACTTACATGAATGTCCCTGACATCCTAGGGTATTGTATACATGTAGATATTACACCTTGAAGTTACATGTACTTCCATTGATCCTATCTTTTCTAAAGGATGTTTTTTTTTAACCCATTGGCTATTGGAACCAGGTGGCCCTTGTATTAAGTCTATGGGATTATAAGAATTTAGTAGTTAACGGGCTGACTAATCTAAGTAATGGCTGTATCTGTCTTGTTCCACTACAGAGAGCTCGTCTGAGCTATCATCTCATCAGAAGAAGATTATCCCCATTGATGATCATATTGGTATCTCAATAGCTGGGCTCACATCAGATGCAAGGCTGCTTAGGTTAGGAACTATCCATCCGTCCATATGAATGGCAGCTGCTTTACCTTCCCAAACTAGTTTTGATCTATGGTGATGAGCGTTTCGTCAACAAAAGCCACCTGAAGACAATTGAGCTATGTCAGAATGTTTTCCTTTGCGGACATTATGAATTATAAATTTATTGCAGACTTTTACATTTGTGTAGAAATATGAAGGGGAAAAAATGTCAAGTGTAAAACAGGCGAACCTTAACATTAACAAACTCCTCCTGCACAAGGAAATTACCTCTTTATATCAAAATCTTGTTATATCAGGGCCAAGAAAACATGAAAATACAAAGAAGTGGACTGGCAAAATTAGCTTGTTATAACGAGATTGTGTCATAACAGTGTTCTTTATAATGAGGTTCCACTGTATTATCATCACACTAACAGCTACCACCAATTTTGTGTTCTGCAGGTACATTCAGTAAACTAAATTCTACCAGAAAGAGTAGGATTGTTTTAACAACCCTCACTGCTCTATAGATAGTTGGCTATGTAGATAAGTTTAAGAAAGGCCTCTTATTGTTTTGGTCAATAAAAATGATACTGGTTGCACTGTGCTTATACTGTAGAAATGAATATCATTCTATACAATGCATTCCAAAAAAGTATTACTACTGTGATACTATGTATTACTATTTTGTCATTTTACTTGTTAACAGACAGCAGTAAGCAACGAGTACGTCTGAGAAGGAAAAATGAAAAGGGAAAGGCCAAGCTTGAGGAGCTACTGACAAGATTGGCAGGTGGTACAGCTTTGAGTTTGGCAGATGCAATCTCTGGAAATTTTCTATGGCACTCAGGTAACTCGGGGTCAAATGTGATGTAACATTTATTTTGTCTTAGATGCTTTCATACTTTTTTGTATTTGCAACATATCTGTCATAGGAAAACAATTTACGTGGATTTTCATTGTCTTCATTTCATATTGCATTAGTTTCATGCATAAGAACTTACAGGAAATCCCTAAACACTGAAGGAATTTTCCTCTTTTCAAGGGGATATCCAAAGGTATTTTCAGCCTGAAGAATGATAACAACCTTACTTTTTAAAAATCATCAATATCATGATTAGTATTAGCCCAACAAAACAGGATTTACAGAAATTTCCTTTTATGGATTATATAGTCATTTCATCACAAGCATACATACATTTTGTATTGGGATGGGAATGTTGAAAAAATTGGCAACATCCACCATCCCTTTCTATACTCCAAAAGTTCACCAAACCTGTGTGGAGGATCAAAACTGTTTCCAATCATTCTTTTTGAATGCAGGAGCATTTTTAAATCGGTGAAATCTCTGACTTGTAGATGTTTCTCACATCCTTTAAGTAGTGGACGGTGCTTCCGAAACCCTGCATGAGTTTGGCCCGTTTTCAGCACTGTGAATGCAATTGCTAGAGTTAGCCATCCTTTTTTTACACTTTCATCCTTCGCGAAAGATATGTGCGCCTGTGAAAACTGACCAGTAAAACTAAAACACAGCTAGTAAGCTTAGGTGATAACTATAGAATAATGATCAGCATTAATACTGCTCTAAGGAAAGTAGATTTTAAAGGAAATACATATATGCATAGAACAATTGTCATTATTTTCCCCTTAAAATTAATTCAGCAAGCAAAGAGTTTAGGAAACAAATGGACATGCTGGTATTGTGGATATTTTGTTACAACTTGAATTCATCTGTTTATAGCCCCTTTTGATAGAATGGATCTCGCCAACACTTGGCTTGTGAAACTACTTTACTGCCCTTGTCTTTTTAGAATTTTGACACTATATTTATGCCTCTACCCACCAAAGGTGGATGCCTAGGGCATTAATTTTTTTCAGGTTGTCCGTCCATATCGTTTCATTAATTCAGTGCAATGGCATTCAATGCTTTTATTCTCCATATGAATGGAACTTTGTTTTTGTTTCCATGCATGCCTCTCATGATTACTTAAGAACCATTTGATGGATCAACTTCAAACTTGAATCATGTATGCATATGGGAAGATGAGGATCTGATTAGATTTGGGTCTCACAAGGTCATATGTCATAAAGGTCATGAAACTTCAAACTGGGTGTCATGTATGCATATGGGATTGAAAATGATCTGATTAGATTTTAGGCTCATGAGGTCATAGGTCACAGGTCATAGAGGTCATATACATGAAAGACATCAGGTATGTAGTTGGGGAGACTCCTTGTTCTTTTGGAAATTTGAATTGTTTATTGATTACTTTTTATATTGATGTGCGAGTGGATGGTGACATAATGACACCAAACAAATAGACATGGTCAGCAATTACAAATTTCCTAAATACAGACATTGCAAAATGGGTCTAATTCAGCAAGAAAAGTGTGAAGTGAAAATTTTCACATTCCACTACCTGAGATACTTATAGTGCTGTGTGCACATTTACATGCATCTCTATGCAAACACCACTGAGTGTACACTGTGAGTTCTCACTGTCTCATCATCTTTCCTCTCCCTCCCCCTCTCATTCCCTCTCCTTGTCATTCTTATAAATGACCCTAGCCTGTCTCTATCACTCTCCCATTGAATTTCTCCTCTCTTGCCCTCCCTTTCTCAATTACACAAATCATGCCGCAGAAAATAACACAGAATGCCTGGGACATCATCAGTTGCTCGTCATTTTAAAAAATTGACCTCAGAAGAAATACTTTTAAAAACCTGATGTCAATTATGATTTTTTGCCAGGAATTCATAGCATAATTATCAATCATTCATTGAGTACAATTTAAGCATCACAAGCTCTGATGGATTTTTTATATTTTTTTTTTTATTTATTTATTATTTTTTTGGGGGGGGGGGTGAATTTTTTTAAAGACAGCAATTCAAGGGAAAGCAATTGACTACGAAGTGTTTCACAGCAGACAGAGGTTACTTAATGAGGTCTATGTACTTTCAGACTAACAAACTCAACGTCCCCCTTAAAAAGAAATTTGTACATGAAATGACTCTTTCTTGTGATTAATGTACTCAGCCATTTGACAAATCAACTTCAAACATGAGTCATGTCTGAATATGGGACGGAAAATGATTTATTAGATTTTAGGGTCACAAGGTGAAAGGTAAAAGGACATGACCATCTCCCGGGCCTTTTTATTCTGTTATTATGTCATAATTCAAGAACAGTTTGATTCACCGATGGAAAAGTTAATCGAATGTCAGGTGGAGGCATATGGTGGAAGCAGTCACATTCTTCTTTTATTCATTTTGTTCAATGTTATTTTACTGTTGGTTATGTGGCTCTAATGCTCAAAAGCAATTTCTAATTTTGCCTATTCAGGTCTTCCTGTTTTCCTTTGATGATTCTTGCAGATGGTGCCTCTTCATCAGCAGTTCCATTTGAGATAAAAAAGAAGATGGTAGAGACCTGTGGACACTTAGCCACAGATACAGGGAAGAAGAAATACAACTACGGACAGAGATGTCTTGAAGCACTATCAGGAACAAATAGCTTCTTTACAGGAGGAAAAATTCGCCCTGACACGTGCTGCCCCTGATAATGAGCAGGATGCTTCTGTTCATGAAATGGTTTGTATGTTGTATCAGTAACATACTCACTCTTCATACCTTAATATAATATAGACTGGCCTTGAGGGAGATAAAACATTTATTGCCTGAAGTAGATTTTATTGCCCTCATCCTGAACTCTTGATCAAAGACTGCATATTGTTGTTTTATATATTGTTCGTTTGGTTCACAACAAGAAATCAAAGATCTTAGTCAAATTCATTCAAGTTGGTAAAACATTACAAGAATGGAAAATCCTCATTAAAGCCCGAAGGAAATTGATTAATATATTGTTTGTTTCATTTTTGTTTACAACCTTCATGAAAAGAAGAGGAACCAAAAAAGTATGTTGTATTATGACATTAA
The DNA here is from genome assembly GCA_029962745.1 of Echinometra lucunter. Lineage (NCBI taxonomy): Eukaryota > Metazoa > Echinodermata > Echinoidea > Camarodonta > Echinometridae > Echinometra > Echinometra lucunter. Next base: position 3,967 of record JAPZVO010001592.1, on the reverse strand, counting down.
ATTATGGATAAATAACTATTAAAAGAAAAACTAGTTGAACTGTAACAATCTTGAGAACTACTTGATCTGTGTAATGTTTTCCAACTACAGCAACTGTAGGGTTATGATGTAAGAGGAATATGACATGTTTAGTCAAGACACAGGCTTGCATGAAATAAACTTTAATGAAATTAGAGTAAGAAAGGATCTCTTGCTTTTAAACAAAATGAACAATACGGTATACAAATTTAAACAACATTATGCAATCTTTGATGAAGATAGCAATACATGTATTTCTGTGCAAGGAATCAACAACAAAATGAACAAAAACAAAGAAATGAGAATGAAAAGGGCAGTTTTATAAACTTGTCATACCCCCTCAAACTTGTAGTGTTTTGGTAGAGCTTGAAAATCTTTGTGACATAACAGCGAAAGTTACAAATTACATGCACCTTAATTTCTGAACATATCTTACAACATTTTTCTTGGTGAGGGGTCTTTTCATGTATTGTTGAGTATTCTATAAAGTAACAATTATTTGGAGCAATTGGAAAAGTATAAAGTGTTGAAACTGTACTTCTGTCAGTATTATTTTATTAGAAACAGAAAAAGTCAACAAGTCATGGTGTTGACCTTCAATTAAGATCTTATTGCAGTTTTGATGGGCATTGTGAATGTGAAAACTACACTACTGACAATCCTCTAATAATTATGAACAGTTCCATAAAGAAAATATATCAATATTTCAATGTATTTTTGTTTGCTGATTCATTTTCATGTCATTATCCAAAATTTAGTTGCCATTTTGAAAAGCGGCCTTATTGATGGCTTCTCTTTTTGTCAGTCACAGTATTGTTGCACATATGTAAACAAAACTAATTCAAATCTGGACAAATCTATCTCCTTCATAGTATTGTTAGATAGACTAGCAAATGATATTACATTGGAATTTGGTGGCCATTTTGAAAAGCCTTCATTCTGGACCTCTATAGATTCTGAAATACAATCAAAGCTTCTTTATGTATAACTCTAATCAAAACAAATGCCAAAAGTGCCATGCCACATAGATACTTTTTTGTTTAATCTATTGAAAAAAGTTTTTATAATTGCCCCATATTTTCGTATTTGAACCATAGACACACTTTGTATGGGATTTTGTGGGCCATTTTGAAAAAAGCGCCCTCACAGAAAAGTTCTCAGAATACATCCTGTTCACCTGAGATATTCTTGTTCGGCATGAAAAACTGGTCTAGAAAAAAAAAACACATGAGAATTTCCCTTTCTCCGGGAAGCAACTCTCTCACAGTCTCACTTATGACCCGGACTACTTGGCATTGTAATAAAACTCATCTCTGCATGATGATGCTCACAAAAACAGGTCATTTAAGTGGCAATAGCGTAACAAAATGTTTTGTTCTCACAAAAGCTTGAAAGTACTCCTTGAAATTCACAAATATTTACAAATGTCATCTTTTTTCTGCTCTTGTGATCACGATTGCTATTCCGTGCTATCGATTTTGACTTCAGGTCTTTTCCTGCAATTTTTGCCATCAAAATGCATTCTTGGCCTATAAAATATTTAAACGGTTGGTCTAAAGTTGGGGGGGGGGGGAAACATGTCCACCCCGTCTGTCCGCAAACCCCACCCCCCCCCCCTCGGATTGTCGCCTGTGGCTGTGTAGCCTATGGAATTAAGCGCACTGCAATTCCAGGGACACACTGTTTTCAAGAGCATACCCTTAAAAATTGATTAAAAATCTAGGGGGATATGTCTCATTGAAGCCTGTACATCATCCTCGTGAACAAAACATAGATAAAAGGTTGTTTTTTTAGCACTGGGCGGGGAAGCAGGGGATCCAGTTAAGGGTATGAAAAACAGGTACAATCGGAATACAGGGTATCAAAATCAGAAAAATGCGGGAAAACGTTACTGAATTAAGAGAGAATGATACAATCCTTTGCATTAAATCCCTGTTAATTAAGTGTATATAAATCAGAGATGTAGTACATTATGTCCGTCTTACTTTAATCCCTGTTTACGGTGCTTTTTGGAAAATGACTAACGCATATGATGTGCAGGCCTCAATGAGACGTATCTCCCCTGGTTAAAAATCAAATTTGGGGCATTTAGTCACTCTTATGACTACTCTAGATGTCATTTAAACTTTGGACTTTACAGAAGCTTCTTTTTTATCCTATTTTTCAGGGGGTAGAGCTTGAAAAAGGTTGAGAGAGCAAAGGCTCATTATTAAATGACTTTACATTGTGTAAGTTTAACCATTTGCTCCCATTTAGTGGATGGACATTTACACATGGATGGCAAAGTGACCAGGTTTGCTATTCTACTTGTGTACCTAGGAAGAGAAAAACGGATATGTTCACTCATGTGTAAAGTTTCTTTTTATATTTACTAACCACATCAGAAGTGGTCTGCTATGGACATTGGTAATGCAAGTTCCCTTTCCCATGTCTTCCCCATTTGATGCACAGCCTACTGGGAGATACACTGTGATGCCTTCACTGACAGAGCCACAAAGGAAAGGAATCCTGTCTGAAGGAGGAGGGGATATGGAATGCCAGGCAACATTTATCACATGCTTATTCTTGTCAAGTCTGGATTTTACACCCTTTTACAAAATTTTTTTTCTTTTTGCTCACTCAAGCATGAATTATTTTGAGATTTTTTGGTAGGATTTGATAAAAGAGTCTTTGGGCTTTCCATCGGTATGAAAATTCCCTGAAAATATTTTGAAATGCTTTTATTTTTCCAACTGTTCACTTTTTTCTGGGATGCACTGTAGTGTCATGTACCTAGACACCATAAATCATTACTGGTCGCAGTTAAGAGTCTTACCAACAGGTCTTTATTTTGCTTTATTATGATTATCGCAGTAACAATTACTATGGTCGTGTGTCATGAACTCACCTCCCAAAAAGCATGGTGCCGTTACATTTTGTGCTTTCAAACTGAAGTATTTCTTCATCGTTATAGCCATTGAGACTCCCATAATGATTTGGTATTGTATTAAAGCTGTAATCTTAATTACAGCTATTTATATTTGGAAGCAGGACAGGGGTGGTGCCAGAAGCGGTGCAGCATGTACAAAATGAATGGAAAATTCATATTTCAGTGCATTTTTTTTTGCAGAATGTTGATATTAATATTCCGCTTTTATAAAGCACTTATCACATCAGAATGACATCTCTAACCGCTTTGCAGGTATATTATTACCCCGATCATCGGATTCTGGCTTGCCCGCATACGGAGTATGCGCAACCTCCACTCCCTGGGGAGTATTCCAACAATGAGCAGTGAGACACTCTATTTGATATAGTTTTGCAGACAAACTGTTGTCTGCAAATTGTAATGATATATGGTGCCTAGGTACATGACACTACAGTGCATCCCAGAAAAAAAGTGAACAGTTGGAAATGAATGTTATGTAGTACTTTAAGTATGTCCATGCAATATTACTTCCTGTCACCCTTTCAGTCATTCACCTTTCCCCCACTCCCGTTATCATCTTCCCATTATCATCTTACTCCCAAACACTGACCACATGTTATGACCACCCCAGAGTTAACTTCAAGGAACCCAAGTTCTAAGAACGATGACTCATAGGACCAGCCCCAGTCACCTACACTCTTCATTACCACTCCCCATAATACCATAGCAATCATGATAGACGGTTAACTATAGACCAATCAGAAGTCACTAATCCAATACCTTTTTACTCCCAAAAACTTTCCTGAGAGTAGAGTTTCTCTTATCGAAAAGACTTGACTTTAGACCATCGACAGACAAACACAAATATATTTCTGTAATCTTCAACCCTACTGAATATAACTGTATCAAGAGATTGAGAGTTTTTGAACTTTGTCAAATAAATACTTTGAGTTTGAACTGGAATACAACTTGTACCTTTCGCATCATTTAATAAAACGACCTCCTCATCTCAGATCCGATCCCACAAACATGACATTAACA